>VZSC01008735.1:830713-844204 GCA_013398225.1 Steatornis caripensis
TTTTTTTTTTTTTTTTTTTAGGGCCGTGAGAGGAGCTGCCACGATTGACTTCCAGACAGAGGGTGGGATGAGTTGGCGCCTGTGTAAGTCCAGGAAAACAATCCCTGTGCAGCAGGAGATACCAGCCAGCTTTCTCCTACAAAACCAGTTATACTCGCACAGGTATCTCTTCTAGCAGAGTTAATAACAGTTTGGCAAGTCGAGCTATACCAGCAAAAACACCCATGCCAGCGTAACTGTATTTACACTGGATCTTCCGCTGTGGTCATATCCCACCTGATAATGCTGTGAAGCGGTTGTACTTTCTACAGGAACTGGTCAGTTCTATATTTAAAGCCTGTGTTGGTGCAGTGGTTAACACTGACGTGATGAAACAATTTCTCTGGTCAAACTTAAGTGTAGATCAAAATGGGGTTAAAATCAATGTATCTCTTTTTAGTCAAAAAGGTTTTCATACAGGCTTTTAAAAATATTTTAATACCTTTGAATTTTGTGCTTTTGTTACTGTGGAATAAGAGTGCATACATAGATCGGTCCACTTACCAAGTATTCCTGTTTCTTTCAAATATATCCGCCTGGAGTAGGAGGGCTGAAGCTGCAGTTTGATGAGAAGTAATCCCTATTTCTTCATTGTGAGTCACCACATCTACTTTCCTTTCTCGCTCCCTCTCACCATCCTTGGTATCCTCAGGCACTTTGGGGCAAGTTATGTTTTGATGTAAAAGCTGGAGTCTCAAAACATCAAATTGTTCACATTTTCTACAGCACTAGGGTCAGTACTACTGAATCTAGTACTCTGGCACTTGTTCTGTGACCTTGGACAAATCAGTAATCGCCCTGCTTTAAAATATCTGCTGTAAATTTGTGTTTTGGGAAAAAAATCACAAACTAATATTTAAATTATTTCTGATCCTAAGGAAGATATACAGCAGAATCACACAGCATTAATAAATTCATCTTTTTTTATAAGGTGAATGTTTGTAAAAATAGCTTGTTTTTTTAAATCTTCCGGCAGCAGGTAAATGTGAGAACCTAAAAGAGGTAGTTTCTTCTTCAAAGTAAACTTCTTATAGTCAAATCATTACAAAAATGAAAATTTCTAAAAGTTCTTAGGTTTACTGAATCGTTAAAGTACACTTTTGCTGCTACTTTTGGTCTCAGAGATCCAGAGTGGTATGATATTGCTATGCATTTCTTTACAAGTCCCCTTCCCTCTTTAAGCTTAAGTTGGTAGTACCCTTCCACAGAACTAGCTATCTAATACGGCCTGCCTTTGTTTACATACAATGTCCATCTGTTTGGGCCATGCTGACCTTTGTTGTTTGCATGACTTGCATACTGCTATGTTTGTTTTCTGCAGTGTCCTTATCCCACTTTTTGAGGCTAGCCAATACCACGTCCAATTACATATTTAATTTCTCTTCTAGCTTGCCCTGAAATAATTTCACGTACACCTATACTGAGAAACTTGTCTCATGCTTCCAGTCCTCCACTGTTGCTTCTAATGCCTCCACTCTTGAATGTTGCTTTGTTTCAGAATATCTTTGTTAGCATGATTGATAAATGGGCACTTAGTTCAAAACATGAGGTTTTTATTGATCTATTATTTATTCAGTTTCCAACACCATTCATGGCTAAGCATACCCTTGATAAAATCATCCACATTGATCAAATGCATTTGTGACAAAAGCTCCTTCCTTGTTCTGCAATTTGAGATCTGCAGCATTTCAATGCTTTATACATTGCAGCCATTTTGTTTTTTTGGTATTCTTGGTACAAGTCAACTGTGAGAGTTTTCCAGGGTAGCAAATAACATTAATTCGAATCTGTCTATCTATATCAAATGTAAAAGCTAGAGGTGGAAAAGTAGCTTGGAAGAAAACAAAGGGAAGAGTACCACGCCTGTCACCTGTCTTAATAATAGTGTGTGTAGTTTCTCTGAACAAGCAAGATCAAATTGACAACTGTGCTTTTAATATGATCCTTTTAATATGATCAGTATGGTTTAATATGATTAGTATGGTTCAAACTTCTTCCTAGCTATGTGAGAACATCCGTAGAAAGCAAGCTATTTAAACTAGAAAGTGCACTCTGGAAGACTGAAGGCTGTAGGAAGTAAAATGCCTATTTACTAAAGCCTTAAAACCCTATAATGGACATCAGGAGACCTCATAACAGCATGTGTTAGGCTCTCGTCCTGTGTCTGAAGTGTTAAGCAGCAGTACCTGCATAAGCAGTTCTTTAATTTCACAAGAATAGTAAAAAAAGTCTGCTTAATAAAAAGCAGTAATAAACCTGTTCAGATTGTCAAGTCACGTCCTCAATCAATCGTGATTTTAGCCAGTTCAGTTTTAAGGAGTGAGTCAAAGTCAGGAATATAACAAATTGTTATGGAGTGACTATTTTGTCCCGCTAATAGTTATGTGAACAGATTGTTTTAAAATGGAGTCTAGGTTAACAAATAAGAAGATGCTCTGATTTGGTTTCTCCCAGAACAGGAAGAACCTGTATTATTTGCTGTTGGCACTTGGCATACAACACCCAGCTATATTCTGGGAACAACATATCATCTAATAACTAGATGAAAAATCATGTTGTTTACTGTAAGTCCAATGCAACATGTATTAATATCCAGGAGAGCAATTTACGAATGTTGTGAAAGGTGGCAGAAGAACGAGATTAATTTATGTAAGTTGAGGTAAGCTGTAAGATGCAAACTGTGCCATATATGTTAGTTAACTCTGAAGGTGATTTGTAGAGTGCTGGTCTCCATTCTGTGGACTTGCACTTGCTTAATTTTTAAGTCCATATAAATTCAGTAAGATTGTTCACTTGTTTAATGTTAAGTACTGTGATATTTCAAAACTTAATAACTAGTGGAGCAAGAAGGACAGTTCCAGGGATTGATGTGGTATCTTTTGCAAAATCTGCGTTGTCTCTTAGGTATATTTCTTAGTTGTAGAATTTGGCATGACTGGCAGGGAAATTAATGAACTGCTCTATTAATGCAGTCATCAGCATTAAGTCATACGGTTTTGTCATTCTACTGAAGTGCTATACCAGAGTATTAGTTTGTTGCATGATTTTTAACAGATGGAAATTATACATCTGAAGTTGAGCTANAGCTTGGAAGAAAACAAAGGGAAGAGTACCACGCCTGTCACCTGTCTTAATAATAGTGTGTGTAGTTTCTCTGAACAAGCAAGATCAAATTGACAACTGTGCTTTTAATATGATCCTTTTAATATGATCAGTATGGTTTAATATGATTAGTATGGTTCAAACTTCTTCCTAGCTATGTGAGAACATCCGTAGAAAGCAAGCTATTTAAACTAGAAAGTGCACTCTGGAAGACTGAAGGCTGTAGGAAGTAAAATGCCTATTTACTAAAGCCTTAAAACCCTATAATGGACATCAGGAGACCTCATAACAGCATGTGTTAGGCTCTCGTCCTGTGTCTGAAGTGTTAAGCAGCAGTACCTGCATAAGCAGTTCTTTAATTTCACAAGAATAGTAAAAAAAGTCTGCTTAATAAAAAGCAGTAATAAACCTGTTCAGATTGTCAAGTCACGTCCTCAATCAATCGTGATTTTAGCCAGTTCAGTTTTAAGGAGTGAGTCAAAGTCAGGAATATAACAAATTGTTATGGAGTGACTATTTTGTCCCGCTAATAGTTATGTGAACAGATTGTTTTAAAATGGAGTCTAGGTTAACAAATAAGAAGATGCTCTGATTTGGTTTCTCCCAGAACAGGAAGAACCTGTATTATTTGCTGTTGGCACTTGGCATACAACACCCAGCTATATTCTGGGAACAACATATCATCTAATAGCTAGATGAAAAATCATGTTGTTTACTGTAAGTCCAATGCAACATGTATTAATATCCAGGAGAGCAATTTACGAATGTTGTGAAAGGTGGCAGAAGAACGAGATTAATTTATGTAAGTTGAGGTAAGCTGTAAGATGCAAACTGTGCCATATATGTTAGTTAACTCTGAAGGTGATTTGTAGAGTGCTGGTCTCCATTCTGTGGACTTGCACTTGCTTAATTTTTAAGTCCATATAAATTCAGTAAGATTGTTCACTTGTTTAATGTTAAGTACTGTGATATTTCAAAACTTAATAACTAGTGGAGCAAGAAGGACAGTTCCAGGGATTGATGTGGTATCTTTTGCAAAATCTGCGTTGTCTCTTAGGTATATTTCTTAGTTGTAGAATTTGGCATGACTGGCAGGGAAATTAATGAACTGCTCTATTAATGCAGTCATCAGCATTAAGTCATACGGTTTTGTCATTCTACTGAAGTGCTATACCAGAGTATTAGTTTGTTGCATGATTTTTAACAGATGGAAATTATACATCTGAAGTTGAGCTACATTTAATTACGTATCAGTTCATATATATGTATGTGTCTATATGAATAATGATGCAGACTATTCCCAATGACGGCCTCATCAATACAGCTAATATCAAACAAATGGAATCATTATATGTTTAGTCACTTCATACAACTTGAAACTCCAGTATGGGTGAAGTAATGTGGGTATGGTATCAGCCACTCAAAACCCATAAGCCTCCACCTCTGTGAAACATATGCTGATTATAACATAGGTTTGATCTTCACAGTGGGGCCTACAGGGTGAAATTGAAATGGACAGAAACTTTTTTGATCTGCAGAGCAAGCATTTACACACTGACTTATTTCTAAAGTATGGTGTTCGACATCCATTCTAATTTTTGTTGTCATTAAGTATTATAATTACTCATATTCTGCTGGTCCAAAAAACACACCTAATATTTCAGATGAGAGCAAACCACTGATTTGTAGTAAGAATTCAAATTTATTTTACTTACTGTTTTCATTTGCGTTTCCTGTTAGTTGGTTTCTGGTTTTGACTATTTTACAGCAAGATGTCTTCACTGAGCTGTCCATATTGATGCTTAGAATGCTGATATTCCTTTCATGAGTCAATATTGTTGGACAATCTTTGTGAAATAAATACAGAATTAGGTTTTTCCTCCAAAATGCAGTACTTTGCATTTCTTAACAGCCAGTGTCAGTTAGCATTTTGTGCTTCACTTGCCTACCTTGTTTGGACTAGGTGAGTGGATAGAAGAATGGTAACTGAAACTAAATGTTCCTGTTTAACTTGTTCAGTTTTTTCCTGAAGTGAATCACAGCTCAGTTTGATCTTGACACCTTTTGGTGATCTGAAAGCCAAGATACTTCACTGCTCAACATTTATTTCTAGCTTATGTCAAACAGTGTGTTGTTTTATGTTTTATTATATATATAAAATAGAAGACCAGAAGTCATTGATGTTAACTTCCTGTTGTACTTGGAATAATGCTTGGTGAAAACAACTGTTCCCTTTTTCATCAAAAAGTGAGAAAACTGAAGGAAATTTTTAAGGAACATTTTACTGAAAAGGCATTCATGAACAGTGTAATGGATCTTTGCGAAGTCAAGATGTCAGGTTTGATATCTGAATTCAGTAATTTAAACAAGGGCATATAAAATAGGTTTAGAAATAATTTCTGTTTCCTAAGTAGAGCTGTAATTCTTTTATTGAGATTGCCCCACAATTCCCTTATAAGTAGTGCTTTTCAGCTGTTTGTATCTTTGCTGATTTATAATGATGCAAACTGAAAGTTGGCAGAAATTTTCTGCCTCAGCTTGGATATTAATTTCTTGAATAAAAGATGTCATGCTAGTGTGGTCCAATTATTTCCAAGAATCAATCAATGGAAAAATAAATTGCTTTCAATATATTAAGAAGATGTAACAAGCTTTTAGGTCATTGTGCTTTATCATCATGCTTTGCAATGCAGAGTCACATTTGGCAGAGGCTAGCTTGTATGAGAGAGACATAACTTTTGAGAAGCTGTGTCATCATCACTGTTTATGCTATGGTTCCTTCTTATTCCAGGTGTTGAAGCTTGAAGTGTTATAACCGCTCAAAAAGGAATCATATCCCTCTCATACTTGGTCAAGAGGTATCAGACGTTCGTTTTAAACCGTAACTTCATCAGACCCATTTTTCTGTTTTCCAGGAGCTATGGCCACAAATATGTATTATGATGATGTGTTCTTTAAACAAAGTATAATTTGTTTTTAACATTAGTAATGTAGAAAGGATGCTAATAGAACAAGGATTTTAATGTAGTTAATCACTGTGAAAGATCAGTAGTAAGGGTCCAGTTTGTAGACTCCAGAACTGTTCTCGCTGTTGGTGTATTCCTGGAAATTACTGTCTGCTACTTCCTCTCACTAGACTTTTAAACTGTTTAGTATTTAGTACTTTTTACAAATTAAACTTCTATCCTTGGCAAGTACAGTATTCCTTAATCATTGTTTTGAGTCAATGTAATTTGGATCTTTTTTTAGAGAATTAAAATAGAATTTCTCCTCTGTATGCAATACTCTGCATTTATGAACACTCAGGCTCAATTTTGCTACACACTCTCCAGCTGAAGAAAGATAGAAGGTAGAGGAGCAATGTGGTTAACTTGCAGTGGGTTTCCAAAATTGAAGTCCTATCTCCACCATTGTTTCACAAGTTGGTAATTATTATAGCAGCCCTTCTGATTAACCACGTCAGAGACATTGAACATTCTAGGAGCCTAATGGTATGCCCTTACACATTAATAACAGGTCATACATGATAGCATTACTGAATTAAGTTTTTACTCGTTCCTTCACACTGTCAATTTATTGACTTTTGAAAAATAGGTTTGTATGCTTTCTGTGACAACTCTCGGCTTTGGGCTACCAGCAGGGCTGGAGATTTCATCATCTGGTATTTTCAGGTCCCTCACAGCTCCTGCTGCTAAGCAAACTGCATCACCTTGTAAAGCAACCATGCACCATCAGTTTCCTTACAGATCATATATTATCCAAGTGTCTGCAACCTTTCTCCATACAGATGAAGCAGTTAGCTGTTGATCAAGTACTATGCAAGCTCAAAGGCTTTTCCTGTAATGGCTGTTTTATACCAAAATGCAACTAGATTTAGTGACTGAGCATAGGTAACTCTTTTTGGCTTCAAGAATGGTCCTACTGATCTGAATGCAGGGGGATAAAACCAGATAAGGGATGGGAGGAGTGCATCAGGATGAGGCCAGATTGGGAGTGGAAGAGAAATAAATGGCTTGACAAGAAATCGGTGAAGAAGGGCTACAGAAACTGGAGTGGCGTTGCTAGACAGTATTCAGGAAAGGAGGCTGAGCCACCTTGGGTCAGAAAGCCAGTGGAAGGAGGACCTAGAGACCAGTTGAGCAAGGAGATTAGACAGGCTGAACAATGAGTCTGGTACTGGGAGGGAAGTGATGGTGGGCACGAAAAGCAGACTGGATGTGTGTTGTAAAACAGGAGGGTGACACTGAGAGCTAATGAGGAAAACAGAAAGGAGGGATTTAGAGCTAATTGACTGGATAAGAAAAAGTTTGAAAGAAGGCACCTTAAATCTAATGAGAAGCTGTGAGATGGAACTGGCTGGACCAGCCCCTGTGGTATCTGAGCTACCAATTTATGGTGGAGCCGTGGTAGGAGAACCATTTGAGAGGGAGTTCAAGTGCAGTTCTTGCATTTACCTGTACTGGATTAGGACTGTATAGGTAAGTAGGCTGTTGCCTACAGGCCTGCTTTGTCATATATTACGAAAATTTTGAGACACAGCATATGAGGCAGTTGATGATGGGAAGAAAAATGAGTTCTGTGGCTAAGGCAGATAAATGCTGATAAGATGATCTGAACTACCACTTTAACTCTGCCACAGAATCACTGTAGGATGCTGCCCCAGGGTAAATTATCTAACACGTTCAAAGTTGGTCTATAATTGTGTTTTTCCCCATTTCCGGAGTATTCACCATGAGATATATCAGAGAGGTATTTGCAGAAGTGTTCTGTGCTACTAAGTGGTTGCAGTTAGGTAGAGCTTTCTTTAAACATAGTTTTTTTAAAAAATACTTAGCATTTAATAATATATTGTAAAATTTTCTATCATATTTTGATGGTGTTCGTTAAATTCTATTGCTAGATACTGATTACAAATTAATTTAGTATTACAAATGACTACTAAATAACTGTCCACTCACCGAATGAGGCAGCAATACTGTGGTAAAAACATATAAAGCCATATAATTAAAGGCTGCATCCTGATACAGCCTTAATTCAAACTGCTTGGGCAGTTTTAGACCACTTGTGTGGCAGAGTTATTTGGGACTACTCCAGAAGACACACATGCAGAATCCGGCTGCTTTACTTAGCAACATTTTCTGCAGAAAGGTGTTTTACTAGTGAATGCATTTACTTCCAATAATTGTCCTAATTAAGATGTTGGTTTACATCTGTAATCTTTGCATCCAAAAATCTTCCAATAGATAGGCTCTAATTGTCTTCTTCCTCTCTCAAAGCATTTGAATTTACAGGTTTGAAAGGAAATGCACTGGTAAACGGGACAGAAACAACAAGGAAAGGTCTGAGTCATGAGTGGATGACACTTGTCTAGTGATAAGAAAATAGAGAACGCAGTGGAACTGTACAGAAGGTACAGAAGGGGTGGATCTTCAAATTTGAGGAAATCAAGAGAGGCTTTAGATCTCAGTGTTGATTAAAGATCATAGAATCATAAAAAACAGTTCTGGAGGGTACCTTCAGGATCATCCAGATTGTGTTCAGCAAAGATGATATAGAATAAGAGGAATGAAAAAGACAGGGAGACAAGGTTATTAACATGGTAAACCTCTTAGTTGCATGGAACAGTCAGGAAGAGATACATTGCAAATATACTGTAGAATACGTAACAAAATGTGTAATTTACTGAGTAAAATTCAGAAATGTAAAACAATTAGGCTTTTGTTAAATAAGCATAGGACCGATAACAGCAGAGGAGGAGGCAGAAAGTAGACCCCTGAAGAATGCGAAGAAAATAGTAAAGCTTTAAAGAAAGATGAAGCTACTCTCCATGAATACACATGCAAACTGCTTGTGTTCTACATATTTTTTTTTAAGAAAGGATGTTACTACTACATTATTACTATTACTACTACTTACTAATATTACATATTGCTACTAATATCTGCTACTAATAATTTTTACTACTGCTTTACCAATATTACATATTGCTACTACTAATAGTTTGTGATACTACTGATAAATAGTACATTTAAAGCAAGATCACTAGAAGTTACTTAGATTGCTAGTACCCAAAACAGTGCTTGCAGTTAAGCATCTTTTAACTCGTTCAGCATGCAAAGATGCTGCATACAGGGCTTTCTAGTGTAGCTCTTGTCCACTGGAAATTAAAATTTGAAACTGAATTCATCAGGAAATATAATGTACATAACTGCCCAAATGCGCTACCCATCAGGACAGTTGCCCTCATCTATATAGGTCAGTGTTTTACATGTTTTACAAAAAAGTGGTGAAAGTTTCTGTAGATACATAAATATGCATACATGTGTATGTATAAATACACAGATACATACGCACACTTTTTTTGGTACAGAAAAGAAATTAATCTCTCTTTCATAGGAAAAAATAAATAGTGAAGTTTTATCCCATTCCAGCAGAAGGAAAAAAAAAAATCATGTTACTCTTCAGCCTCAAGGCATAAAGTTGTGTCTCTAACCAACGTGAGAAAATTCTCTGTTCCTTCCTACATAGAGCTACACCCTAAGCCACAGCTGAAAGCTTAGCCTCTCTGCCTGCCAGCTAGGGCACAGTTCATAAGGTAGGGCAGGATTCTTTGCTCCAGCTCAGCAAGACTGAACCCACACAGACCATCTTAATGCAGAATATATAAATAGAAGATACACAGTTTAACTATGAAGTAAATAGTAATCCAAATTACATCATTCCAAGTCAAATGTCAACTGCCAACTGCCTTGTCATCTGAAATGAGAGTGAGTTTTTACCACAAGTGAGGACATGTTTCTGTGTTATTATCACAGATTAATTAATGCACTGAATGCTCATATGCTAGTTTATCTTACACAAACTTGATGGGAATAGCATAAACAGGCAGCAGAAGTAACCAAATACTAAGTATGGACAGAACCTTTAATAGTTGTCTATGGTAACGAAGCAAAAAGAAATACAAACTTAATCCTCCTCGTTATTTTCCTGAACTTAGTTGTGCCATACATTTGACGTTCAGAAACACCTATGTCCTAATCTTTAAGCTTATTATATATTTCTTTTTTGAATCTGAAATTGTAAAACATAGGGCTTGACTGGTATGACTACCAGGGTAAATGCGAAGCCGAGCAGTTATGTTGTCCAGATTGTATTGTTGAAGTATCTTTCTGTCCAAGAAGCCCTGTAGTCCTGCAGAAGAGGAGGATGAATAAAATTGCTAAAAGCAGGCATGTGATCAAGACACGCAAGTACTGAGTAGTTCTTGCAGGCAGATTTTGCAGACTTTAATTCAGGCACCATTGAAATTGCCATTTCTCAGATGGATGTTCAACAGGCTCAATTTCTGTGCCACCTCACAGCTTAAAGCAATTGTTCCAATTACTGAGGGACTTTCACTTCTTCAGAAACATGTCTCTACTTTTTCCAAGATCTTCTCAGTAAGGAAAATCTGAAGCTTTTGTTCATAATGAAAATAAGGCTTGTGTTGTTGGAGTGTAGCACAGCCATGGCTGGGGCTCGCTCTGCTGCTGGGAAGAGAACATCTGTGAGAAGATTATGTGTCTGAATAATGTAGGGTCTTAGGGAAAGCAGAGCACTGACTCCTACCTTGGATGAAGGAGGGAAGCAATGTAGTAATAGAAATCTCAGAAGAAAAAAATGGTTAAGCAAGAAAAGCCTAGGGAAGGAGGAAAGAGAAAAAGGGGGCAGTTCCTACAAATGTAATTTGGAGTCATAATGGTCATTCCTTAGACGCTTCGGAGGTGGGTAACGGGACCTCCCATTCACAGTAGCAAGTTTTAGACTTCAAGTTTATTCAGTTCAGTTGTGGTCACCTAAGCAGTACCTCAGGCGTTCAATAAAAGTTAATTAATCTCCCAAACTTTTAGATAATGATCCAAACTAACTTTGAAGTTCTCAAAAAATTGTAGATTCATCATCTTGCTCTTGAATGCAAAATGCGATCCCACAGTGAACACAGTGCTAACATTTTGAGGATTTTTTTCACTTGTGCTCTTGGAATTCACTGTTTGCAGAATTCCATCACTGAACTAAAGTAAAATACCAACAAATTGCAAGAGAACTAATAGAAAAGTGCAGCAAAGGTGAGAATAAGGAGTAAAGTGCTCTAAGGTTTGTTTTAAAGCTATGTAGTCTCCTCCAACAGCAAGAAGTACTTTTACACCCAACCAAAACACAATAGCCCCAGTTTTACTCTCAGATACTCATAAAAAGAGTGTTCTGAAAAAGAACTCAAAATGACTGTATACATGGTAGTGAATTCTTGGGTTGGAAAGCCAAATTAGCTCTTTACATCTTCAATTTAGTTGTGGGTTTTGTTTGTTTGCTTTTCCAAGGCAATATTAATACGAGCAAGAACCTAGTAGTAGCGCAGAACTCTCAATCAACCTATGCCATAAACCCAGAAATTTCACTATGCTTGTGACCATTCACCGTATAGTCATTCCAGTATAGAGATCTTACTTATATACATTCTTACCTTTTGAAGGTAGCATTCACCTTCTTTCTAGCTGGCCCTAATAAATTGGCATGTCCAACGAGTCTTTAGCTGGTAGGATCATGTGGGAAACATCTGATCCACCACAGGTAAGGCTGGGCTGACAGTTCATGGAAGACTCAACAACATCTCCTGAAGGACAGCTTGTTCAAGATTAATACTGGAGAGAGTGGTGCTATATGCATGGTATCGTGCTGTACAGGTCTAGATTTCTCCCCAGAGGCTTTCTAGTCAATTGGAGGCTAAAACACAAATAGCGTAAATCTAATAATCTCACATTCTAGGGTCATGTTTGCAAAAAGGCACAATTCATTAATTTTCAGAATAATAGTCTAAGAAGGATATACAGCTGGAAGAGACATGGATCATGTCCGCTTTTTGTTATTGGAGGCACTGTATCACGTTGTTCTTTTGGTTAGATTCATCACTGAAGATTTTGTTCCCGTGTTCCAATTTGAAATCTGTGTAAGGAAACTCACTCCTCTAGGTTAGGATCTTTCTCCTAAATTCTAATCTTAATTTATAAATGGACAGTTTATACTTGTTCATTCTTCATCATCATTGCCCCTTGGCTTTAGCAAATCACCCTCCTCAGTGTTTACCTGGTTAACATACTCATGTGCAGCAGCCGCGTTTAATCTCACTGAGCCTTTGTTTTTCTTCCCTTGGTCACCTCAGTAGTCATTTCTGCACATATGTCAGTGAAATGTGTCTTCTCTGCATGCTGATTTACTTGAATATTCCATTTTGAAGTCTTACCAAGGCACTCCTCTTTCTGCAGGAAATACCTCAGGTAATAAGTATGTCCTTATGTTTTTACAACTGTATGATATTTATCATCCTGTATGAACTAGATCAACCTGTTTTGCTATTTCCAAGTATTGTGTTCTCCTTATAGCACATTTTTGGTTATTATTCTTCGGAAGTATGATGTTACAGTTTGTATTGTAGAATTTCATTCTGTTTCATGCCTCTGTTTCTCGGGGTCAACCAGTTTTTTCTGTATAATATTAATAATACCTTCTAATTTTTTGTCAACAGAGCACTGGTAACATTCATGTCAGGTCACTAATGACTATACTAAAATCTAATAGCTTTCTTCTAGCTGGATTCACCACTGAGAAATTATTCAGTACCTTACCACTTTGAGCCAGTTCCATGCCAGTATTATAATCCTAATAAAAACTATCAAATTTGCCAGCTTCATTAATAAATTTCTGAGTGATATCTTATAATGTCTTTTATTAATATTCACTTGAATAAAGTCTGTCACATTGTCTTTGCCTAGAAAATCAAGTTATTTCTGGAAAAAAACAGTTAAGTCCAATACAGCCTCGTCTGCTTTTACGTCCGATTATTCACCGCTTCACTATGTGCTTTAAATTATTACAGAAAACTCAGGTCAAGTTCTGGGACCTTTCAGCCACGGATCACTTCTGTCCTCCTCCTCTTTTATATACTCAGGTACTGTATTGCCTGCTCTCCAGTCATACACCACCGTGAATGTATGTATGTATGTATTTGAAGTATTTCCCATGGAACAGATCCCACAGTCATCGTCTCCTGCGTTGTTTCAGGATTCGGGGATGAAGATTTTCAGCTTATCCGGTCTGAGTTCTTCAAACGTTATCTCCCGTTTCTGTATTCTCATTTGTGTTTATCGTACGCGCCGGGGGTTGAGGAGTGTGTTTGAATCCGGCTTGGGATAGCAGGGACAGCTCCCTCCCCTTCACACCACTTTCCCGCGGGTAAGGTAAGCCTTTTCCCAGAGCAGCCCATGTGGTACGCAGCCGGGCAGAGCGAGGAGAGCAGAGCTCCGAGGCGCCCTGTGC
>VZSC01008735.1:849014-869224 GCA_013398225.1 Steatornis caripensis
CCTGCCAGCAGACTTCAAAGCCTGTAATGTTTGGCAGCCAAGCCTGTCAGAGATTTTTCTAGTGGTTGGAAGAAGTTAGTGAAATTAGATGGCAAATGCCCCATCAGCACTGGAGTCACATTCCTATGCTAAAGAAGATTGCCAGTGTTGCTTTCTTGATTATATGCTGCTTCGTGGCTAAATCTTGAATTGGAGGCTGGCTGTCTGAAGAGGATGGTCTCCAAAGCCACTCCGCAAAACCGTATCGGGGTGGCAAGGAAGGAACCAGCCCAGGTTTGTGGCTTGCCCTCAGTAAACACCTCTGGTTCTAGGAGAATGGAATTTGCCTCTCCGTAGACTTGTACCTGCTCGGACTTCTCGTCCCAGAGCAGCTACCAGCAGTGTCTGCCAAAGGAAAAGGGCTCTATCTGCAGTCATCTCTACCTGACACGGGATCTAGGTCTCCTCACAGAAGCATCCCATCGTTTGTGGGGACCATCATCTTTCTGAATCACGGGGCAAGCTGGCATACTCACAGGGAATCCCCACGTGTTCCTACCAAGACAAGTCAATTCACAGGAGGAAGCTAAGGAGTGTCTCCTGTCACAGTGTGTTCTGCCATAGCTCAGGCGGCATCAGCAGCCTTTCCATTCACTAGCTTTCCAGCCTGTCAACTTCAATTTCTCATTCATGCTGTTATTAAACACGATTCCATGCTGCTAAGGTGCCAATGAAGCAGTAATAACTTGGACATAAACAAGTAGGGCTTGGGTTATTTATTTTTATTTAATACTGCAGTTTATATTTATATATCATTCCGGTATCTCATTAGGGCTACAGATTTATAAAATAATATTTGCTGAAACTAAACTCCTTTTAATAGCTGTCAGTAAGGGCAAGCCACTTATGGCTTTTGTCAGAATAGAATTGCTAAAATACTGTGGTTTTCAATGTAGTGAATTGTACTCCTGTATTTTTATGCCATATACATAACCAAAAGTAACAGAGCTTCACACACTCCCTTTGTTGACCTTAAACTGTAACTATCATATTGGATTATTTTACCAATGTGAGATGACAGAAATAGGTCAGTTCTATTAGCTTATTGCTTAACCCCTTCTGTGATCTGGATCATATTTCAAAATATATACTGCTCTTTTGGATACAGCAATTTTATTTTCTCAGATTGATATATATGCATACAATAATAGTGGGCCTGATTTTGTACATATCATTCAGTAAGGAGTTTCTCAGAGAGCAGAAAACCTGGCTTCCATTGCACAAGAAAATGATAAATAATAATAAATAACATCTGTCATTTAAACCAAGGTCAGAGTCTGTTCTGACATCCGTTATTCGAATCTTATATTGCAATAGCATCTGCTGTCTTGCTGTTAATCAGATTCCTCATTACTACTTAAAGCAAAAACAGGAAACAAAACAAAACAGACAATCGTCTGTTGGTGTTGGATTAGCAACTTTTGGGCCAAGTCCAGAAAGAGACTTACGGGCTGTTAACACTTGGTGTCCCAGCCCGTGGCCTGCAGGGAATCCTGTATTACGCACCTGCACTCCCTGTATTGTGAAACAGGAAGATTTAGGAGCCTCATTATAGGGTGGCTGAACAACCTGTGCCCTGAGCAAAGAGCCACTAAGGTCACTAGGAAATCCCCTTCAGGCATTTAGATGCTGCACCTAGGCTGCAGGAAGGTTCACAGCTGAGATCAGTTCAGGAGCTGTTCTTGGGACCAGAGATCTACAACTGCCTCATCAGAAACTGAACAGGGTTCACTATTTTTGCTGAAGCTTTTGTACAGTAGATCAGGGATTAGTTACTCAAAGATATTTAAGAGGTATTTAGTAACTTCCTCATCCTTAAATGGCCCATACCTGTATCTTTTCTACTTGCATTTATTTATACCAGATCTGTTCACATGGACAAGTCTCACAACTGCATGACAGATGTTTCTTTCCTCTCTTTGTAGTTATATCACTTGAATGAAGATCCAATACTTTGAAGGAAAGGAAATACCGATGGGTGGAAAAGCTCACTCCCTGGCCCAGTACAGAATGTTGATAATATAAAACAAGAGTGCTAGAGTAGCAAGTCCTCTCCCAGAAGCTTTGTCTGAAGTTTATATTCGTGAGCAAGAGGCATTCGTAATTATCATTGACAGAAGTGAGCAGATTTTTTTTAGATGAGAAACACCACTGACAAATTACATAAATTGTTACGGAGGACTAGGAGTACATCTCTCTCCTGAGACTCGCCTTTGTTGCTAATCTAGTTATACGCTGCAGAATCCTCATGACAATATGCCTCAGGATATTGATCTGAACTCGCTAACACCAAAAGAGACCAGCAATAGCACTGTACTCCTAAAACCTATGAACAAATTGTAATCACTTCAGCAATTTCATTAATATTATACCCTCTAGCATATATACTCACCAGTGTTCAATAAAGTGGGATGTCATTTTAAAGACCTAAATTAATACAGATGATTAAGACTGCTGTATCACAAGGCAGACTGTAATAATTCGGTGAGAAGATGTTAGAAAGAACTTGACTGAGATATTCAAGTTATAACATACAGGATGAAAATCACTGAATGAGCTCCTTGTACAAAAAAATACTTTCTCGGGTAATGTGACCAGCATATGAAATTCAGTAAAACTTCTGATCAGCAGTATGTTATAGCTGGATTATGTGTTCGTAGCCTTGGTAATATTGTGGTCATATGCTGCCTCTGTAGTTAGAAAGTTCTACTTTAGCACAGAGCTTAATTATCTATGAGCTATAGTAAGGGTAAGGTATGCCTTGCTCTGTAATGATGAGAATAACCTGTATTTTCCAGTCCTTTTTGGTCCTGAAGTCCCAAATACTGGCCATTAGTCATGCACAGGAGAACACAGTTCATCACCTTTCCGTCCTCTCTATCTGAGCGGTCCCCTAGCTGCAGTTCAGGTATAGTGTTACAACAGCACACATAGTCACTGTGCTTCAAGTTCACCATGATTAGCTCAATTGTCCTTGCTAGCTAGCATGAGCTGCCTTTATTCTTTAACTGCACCCTTCAAACAAGGTTTGCTTACACAACTTATGAGGACACCTATATACTGAGAATAACATATCTTGTTATGAGTGCAGTATAAAGCAGGTTTTTTGCCTATATAATTGCAAGCAGTTAGGAATAGTTTTGGTTTAACTCTTCTTCCCCCACCCCACCCCCCCCCTTTTTTTTTCCTCCCAGGTTTGGGGAAAAAAACTCAGAAAACATAAATCATTGTATCCAAAACAGATATATTGGCATAAAAACTGAATATGAATCAGTTTCTTCCTGCACAAAGCGTACCACAGCTGAGGTATAAACGATGCTGATCTTTAGCCGAGTCTCTATTTTTCTAGGCTCCAACATAAAAATACGATCCCTGGCGACAAAACTGCATATAGAAGCCAAATAGAGTCTATGAGACTTGCACTGAAAACCCTAAGCCACAACGAGAAAAATTATTCTAGCTTCACCTAAAGCAGGTTGGGAGGTTGCAGCTCCCTACCCCATCACAAACTATTTCACTTAGGTTTGCTAACTTTGAGACAAGCTGTACTCACTCTCTTGTCAAAATCATCCCAGTGAACTGCAAGACCTTTAACCATAGGGGCTCTTTTAACCTGGACAATTTTGCCAGGGCTGGATTTGGACAATTGTGCCGCAACATCAGAGGCAGACGAAGGAAGGAAAAGGCAAAAGCACATATCTCTTAGTAGAAACCACTTAATCTGATGTATTGCAATTGATTGCTACTTACGGACCTTACCTGCTCTCCCATCCTGAAATACACTGCTCTCTCTGGCAAAGAAATATTTTTAACTTACACTCCAATTTTCTCTAACAGTAGTTATGAAACTATGGAAGATTAGGGGGTTTATTTGCAATGCTTTAATTGACTTACTGTTGTGTCGGTAATTATGCAAATGGCGTGGAAAGAAAAGTTTGTAGCCACGCTTTTTTGTTTTTCATCTGACATCAAACACTTAAGCTACTAAAAACTGTGAAGAACATATAAAGGAATTTTTGCTTTACAGCTGAGTGCAGCAACAGTCAACACTTTCAGAAGGATTTTGGCATGCTCCAGAGCAGCGAGAAAGAAACCGAGCGACAGCAGGAGCCCCCACAGCAGCCCGCAGGCCTGCCATCCTGAGGACTTTCAGAAACTGGGTAACGCTGTCTCTAGATCCTATAATCTACTTCCAACCCTTAATTCAAAACACAAAGCCAACAGAAGCTACATTGCAAGCGCCTTCTCCTGCAAGGCAAATCCAGCACCGACAGTTTTGCTTACTACTTCTCCCTGAGCTGGTGGGCAGTAACCCTGCTCCCCAGAGCACATCAAACCAACAGCCCGGCTGACAGCCTTTAGCAAGATACCACCTACAAGCAGTTCCCAGCCAAACCTCCTGTTCCGTGTAGAAAGAGCCTGTTTCTCTGCTAACCCTTAATTGCTGGGCTTTCTCTCCCTTAAATCCAGCTGGTACCGGTACAGCAGGTGGGGCTAACTGAGCCAGGGTGGTTAGCTTCAGGCCTCCTGGCTCCCAAAGCAGCAGGTCGCTGTGCCATAATTACTGTTGGTTAATAGAGTGTTTGGCAAGCTGCGAACGTTCTGGAAGTTGTTTCCTTCGTGCAGTCTTTCTTCTCATTCCTCACCACCCACTGTCCTCCTTGACAATTGCTAGTTAAGGTGGAAGTTTTTTAAGAAACTGCTTGTTAAAAGTGAGGAAACGAGATGCTGCCCATGCCAGTGGCAATCCTTTTCCCTGGAGGATTACCAAACGGAGTTGTTCTGTGTCCAGTTGCATTTCTCACATCACGCTTCCACCCTTGCATCATTTTTGAGAAATAGCTTGTGACGGTAGGTAGCTCATCCTGAGCAGGGTAGGACATTCTATAAAAAGAAGGAAGACCAGCGGAAGGGTTTTTAATTCAATCGGTTGATATAACTGAAAAGAAAAAGCCAACGAGTTTTGGGGCATCAGGTTTGAGAATAACTGCTCTGCATTAGGCTAAATACCAGCTAGATAATCCAAGAGAAAAAACAGTCAATAATTGTGAAATAGAGGGGGGATTAGTGGAGGGGAGGGCTATTAGCAAGGGGAGAGGTGATTAAGTGATTACCTCCAATAGAAAAGAGAGAAGCCTCTTCATCAGTTAAAAAGCATGGAGGGATTACCTTGGGGGTGAATTGTAATGAGCTATTAAACAAAAAATATGGGGTTTAATACCTGCTAAAGCTATGAATTTTATTTCCCTTGCTCATCTATTGAAGCGTTTTGTGCTCTGCCTTGAAGATCAGGACTGAGAAGAGAGATGGCTGATCCCAGTGTGAGAAGCATGTCTGCAGGAGACGGGTGTTTCTGTTCTCTATCAGTTGGCTCTGCAGGTCCATTCCAGTGCGGAATGAACTGCTGCTGCAGTTTCACCCACATAGCTCCCCTAAGGGCATTTGTTGCACTGGCTGAAATGTAGGCTGTTCTAGGAAGTGCGTATGAATCTGGGTATCTTGAATGGTTCACAGGTAAGTGGGTGGCATTTATTACGGCCAAAATGGAGATCTCACGAGAGAAAAAATAAATTCTTTTATAAACCAGCAGTAGATGCAGCGGGGCTGGGGGAACAATTTTCTGAGTTTTCTCAGATTTTATCCAAGTAATTTTCAGGTTTGAGCTCTAGCTGTTCTTCACTGACTGTTCATTAAAACTTAAAATGTGGCTGTGGGCAAGGTTTTGTTTCACCAAAAATGCCACGTGTTTTTCTTTAATGGGAGCTGAGTCTTGAACTGTGTTCTGATAAACAAATTGTGTTGGCCTTTTGGAGGATCCTGTGTGTAAGATTCTTGGAAAGAAACGGTTTGTGGAAATGCTTCTTGAAAGCAGACTTCTACTTGCTGGAATGTAAGGAGAAGGGGGAAACTTCTACCAAGCTACCTCTCTAAGTAATTTGTTTAATTTTATTCATAGTGATGGTCAGTGTGTGGCTAGAATTGGGTTCTCTTCTCAGCTGTTGCTTCCCTTGCTGACATCACGGTTAAAACAGTAACAAATGTGTATTGTAACAGCTCTGTATTGAACTCTTATTGGTTGCAGTAAGTTATAGACTCACAATTTGTGTCTTCCAACTAGTCTAGAATATTTAGCACTTCTGCAGATTTTTGACAGTATTTTGAAACCGATTTCTTAACAAATGTCACTTTCCTGGTTCTAGTTACATTAATGCTGCTACTAGAAATGTTTCTTCTTCTAACAGTAATTGGAAGCTGCGGTGTAGAGCAGCTTTCATCAGGCAGGCTTTACCTTGGATTTCAAAGGGACTTTTGTGTGAGTAAAGTCCTGTTCACCACTGAGAAGGGACAAGCGGGCACTTGGAGTTTCCTCCATAGATTGGGTTTTGGGTTTTGTAAAAGAGATATGCTATAGCTTTACTTTCACTGTGTACATGTGCTCTGTCGGGTTAAAAAAAAAAAAGCTGAAAGAATCACACAAGTGGCTCTTAATGAGTTAGAGGTTTCAGTGGCTGCTCATAGGAAAATTCAGTATTTTTAATGCAAACAAATTTTATTTTGGTGTCTCTTCTTAGAGAAGTTGAGACACTGTACTATTTTTATTGCCCTGGTCTTCACTATTTGCCTAATAACTGATTGTTCATTGAACAAACTGTTTGTTCGTTCCAAGCGAACTATGATAGTTGGATAAAGTGCAGAAAAAAGGTGACTTTAAACAACCTTTCACCAACTCCTGTTGCTTCCCTGAAGCCTGCCCTAGTGATGCTGTAGGTTATACTTGGCTAAAAAGGGGCATTGGCCGTGTAGAGTAGCAAAGGATGAGCAAAATACAGCAGCTGTCAGACCCTTAATCCTCCTTCCAGTTTGTCTACTGCAGCAAAAGTTGCAAGCTGTGATGTAGACCTGGCCTTTTATTCAAGCCATATTTTCTTGAAGGTAGATGTTATTTTCACTTCTCTTTCATGTAATATTTTTCAAAACAGTTTAGGAGGTAATCAACACTGTACACTCTGGGTCATGGTTGTAGCTGTTTTGTGCTAGCCTCGGTTCAGGGGGAGTGCAGAGGACTCTCTATTCAATTTGGCAGCCAAAATGAAAACGGGGAGGAAGAAAGCTCTGAACAACCAAAATGAAAAAGGACAATTGTTTGTTGTTTTACTTTGAGGAAAACCCAAAACTTCATTTAACATTCACAGAATGTGGCAGATGTGGGCTCAAATCCTTTTTTCAAAAGCTGTTTGAAGCTAGGCCTCCCACAATGTGGAACACTTTTATGTTTTAAATCAAAGTGCCTGAAACAGAATATTTCAGAAGCATAAAAACATGTAATCCTAGTATTTCAAATTTTTGTCACTTTCAGTTTGACTTCTGCAACTGATTTTTTTTTTTTTTTTGCAAATAAATGCGTCGCCAAAAAAAAATATGCTGAAATCTTGTATAGATGCAGGTTAGCCTTTGCGAGAGCCAAGATGAGAAAGAGAAGACTAACGCGCGGAGGGGCTGAAGCATAACAAAACGTATGACTACTTCAGAAACAGGGAAAAGACTAATGGTGTAATTGCGGCAAGAGAAAGCCACATCTGTTTTCAAAAAGAGTGTCTGTAAAGAAGAGAGAGTCTGCTGTAGCTATATGCTTTTCTTTCTAACAAAGGTTTGGCAGATCAAATAGTATCCATTGCTTTGTATTCCATCTATTGTTAAGTATAGGTGGAATTTCTTGTTTATCTTTTTTATTGCTATTGGACACTTACCTAATGGTTTCAATGACTTTTCCCACAATAAACCTTTAATACTTTTTCTGACAAAGTGATTGTTGATTGTACTATTTAACTCGCATTCCCTACCGTTGTTCCCTGCTTTCACGTTAAATTAGTTTACAAGTGTTTACTCCGGCCTGATTTTGACATCTGCTAGACCAATCACCTGAATGATCAAAATCTTTTTGAAGCTCAGGGCATTGTTTTCTTTGTTTGCTTCTCTCCATACTTAGGAGACTTGAAGAATTTGTAACCATTTACTGGATTTCTAAATGTACGTCATATTTTATTTAGGATTTTTTTTAAGGTAAAGAAAAGTTATCGAACAAGTTGAACAACTTGTTTTAGTTTGCTTAGTTTCAGGCTTTATAAATTCCAATTAAAATTGAATAAAATTCTTCCAATAGAAGAAATTATTGCATATATGGAGTGGAAGAATGGACCAAGGAGAAGGTTGGTGCTCTGACACAAAATCCTGAATGGGTAGTGTGCTAGAGTGTCTGGGGAAGGAGGCTGGAGCAAGGATGGGGCATTTCAGGATGTCACGCCTGAAACAGCTATTGCTGAGAGACTGGGCTAAGAACTAGATGCCGAGGGCTTTGATACGTTATTGAAAGTATGTCCCATTCCAGAGCCTGGGCATAAGATCTAAGGTTGCTTAATTTAAATGGCCTTTTATTGGTGAGGAGTAAAGTGTGGGTTTGTAGTCCCTGTCTCTAGAACATGGAAAAACTACTGCTGCCATCAGTCAGTGTGAGCTGGCGTAACAAAAGCCTGCATGGAGGTTTAAATGTCCTGGTGCTGCTGGGAACTATTTCAGTTTCCGTATGATGCTGCGAACTTCTGCTTTTCCAACTTTTTCTTCTTAACCAGAAAAATGTGCACGTATGCACGCACGCAACTCAATTCAGAAACTAAATTATGCCAAAATTTGGGCTGTCTGGGTGCTGTATCCACTCTTATCCTGGGGGCATAGTCTGACGTTGATATGTTTTGATTTTGTTACTGCTTTTATTTTCCCTAAAGTAGCCAGCAGAGCTCATCCAGAAATAAAAGCGAACCAAGTATAGCAGAAAGGAAAGCGTGTGTGTGCACACGCACACATCGTGCTCCTCACAACGCTGGGAGCCGTTCACTGAACGACATACGAGATTCAGGAGCAGACAGCGTGGGAGGCTGAGTACGAGAAATACATTCTCCCTTTTGCTACAGTGTTTTTGTTTCTTGCAGGGCAGATCACTTAAAAGTAAATTCTGTTTGCTAAACACCACGCAGTCTGAACTGGGCCTTCTCCTCGCTTCTGAAGTGCGTGTACCCCAGTTAGCCCCGTGCAGCACGCTCGCGCTCCCTCGAGCTTTCCCTGCCCACGCGCTGAACGCCCGGCAGCTCCGCGCTTCGTTTCGGGAGGTGGGGCTAACTGAGCCAGGGTGGTTAGCTTCAGGCCTCCTGGCTCCCAAAGCAGCAGGTCGCTGTGCCATAATTACTGTTGGTTAATAGAGTGTTTGGCAAGCTGCGAACGTTCTGGAAGTTGTTTCCTTCGTGCAGTCTTTCTTCTCATTCCTCACCACCCACTGTCCTCCTTGACAATTGCTAGTTAAGGTGGAAGTTTTTTAAGAAACTGCTTGTTAAAAGTGAGGAAACGAGATGCTGCCCATGCCAGTGGCAATCCTTTTCCCTGGAGGATTACCAAACGGAGTTGTTCTGTGTCCAGTTGCATTTCTCACATCACGCTTCCACCCTTGCATCATTTTTGAGAAATAGCTTGTGACGGTAGGTAGCTCATCCTGAGCAGGGTAGGACATTCTATAAAAAGAAGGAAGACCAGCAGAAGGGTTTTTAATTCAATCGGTTGATATAACTGAAAAGAAAAAGCCAACGAGTTTTGGGGCATCAGGTTTGAGAATAACTGCTCTGCATTAGGCTAAATACCAGCTAGATAATCCAAGAGAAAAAACAGTCAATAATTGTGAAATAGAGGGGGGATTAGTGGAGGGGAGGGCTATTAGCAAGGGGAGAGGTGATTAAGTGATTACCTCCAATAGAAAAGAGAGAAGCCTCTTCATCAGNCCCACCTCTGCCCAGCCCCGCGCCTCACGCGGTCCCCCGGCGGCTCCCCCGCGGCCTCTAGCCCGCTCCCTGCCGCGCTGCCGCTCCCCCCGCGGCCGGGTGGCTGCGGGGAAATCCCTGGCCGCGGAGGACGTGCGGTCTGGCGGCGGCGGGCCGCCAGGAATGCGCGGCGGGGGCAGGGCGGAGCGCCGACCCCCGCCCCGGGCGCGGGGAGCGGCCCTGCCCACGGCCGGGGGGCTGGCAGCGGCCGAGCGACGTGGCCCCTTCGGGAGCGTCTTCTTGGTTTTTTGCCTTTTTCTTTTTCCATCCCTACCGGGGAAGATTGTGCTGGGAAAGCAAATTTCTGAAATAGCTGGCGCTTTATTTTTTTTTTTTTCCTTTTTCCGTCGGGACTGGCAACGACTCGCTCTTAACAGGGGAGTCTGGAGACGTTTATAGAAAAGCTCGTGGACACTTTTCTTTTTCAAAGTCAGTCTCCTGAAGAAATATGAAACACTTCTCGCTAATCAAAGGCATGTGTTCTGTGAGGGAAACTTTTCCCCATCTGCCTTGTAACGCAGGAGGAGCAGACTTAGGCTGATGATTGAGGAAAAGGTGATTGTTGTACTAACCTGTTCAGTTTTGGTTCTGCTGCTACTTTACAGCAAAAGTTTCTCTAAGTTTTTCCCATTCAGACACACTTTGTCATCGCTCTTATGATTTTCAAAGTGGTGGCTTTATAGTACTGCTTGTTGTTTGAATAAAAAAATGCAGCGTATCTCTAAAACACAGCTTTAAAACCATGAACTTGCTATGGGAACAGGTCTAACACATCATGCTGCTTAATGTTGACTCTGAAGCTGGCCAGACTTAAAAGAGGCATGTCTTTTGAATAATATGAAAATCTCTGTCTCGATATAAATAGATATCAAACTTGTTAGAAGGAGAGAAGGATATGTGGCTTTTTTTTTTTTCTGTAATAGCAAGGCAGAATTGCAAAGTAGCTTTGTAGCTGTGAGAATTACTTGTGGGAACAGAAGAAACTTGCTTAAATGTTATGCTTAATCTTTAATGTAAACCTCACTTCAATCTACGTGAGGTGTTTGGAATTGTTTAATTATCTGCATTATTTGTGTAGTCTCCTGTGTACTCATATAGGTACTGACTTTAAACAGTAAACAGAAATTAGAGCAGTTAATTTGTGTTAAATTCTGAAGTTTTTCTTCACCCTCTCCCTGGCGCACACTCCCTGGAAGGCCTGCCAGATTAATTACAAAAACAACTGCTTTCACCACGTTTCCTCTTGATATTTTTAAATTGCAAACAGAAATAAAGCAGAAATAATGGAAAAATAATTGAAGTGCATTAGAATAACGCCTGCTGAAATACTTCGTGGGAGTGTTCAAAGTGTTAAAGGCACTACTTCTTTGGCTGGTCTAACCAAATACAAACATATGCCAGATAACCTGTTTCAACCTGCTTTTTTAGATCATAATAACTTTTAGCTAAAAATAGTTGAATTTAAGATTTTGCTGCATGTATGCCTGCAACACAGGTTACCTTTTTAGCTGTCATGTTCCAATTTGTTTTTTTTCCCTGTAGTAGTTACCATATAGTGTAAACATAAGAATTTCTCCTGGTGTTGAGAGAATAATAGCAGGCATTGTGCGAACTGCTGGAACCATACCTGACTCTGCCACCTGGAGTTTGCTGCTTTGAAATCAATCACTTAGCCTGACATCAGGAAATTTGCTGTAGCATTCCATTTTTCCTAAATGAAATGAGTGCAGGTAGTTGCTTAAGGCATACGGTATAATCTCCCCCAAATTTGTGCATTTTTATGATGGAACTTTTAAGATGTACTAAAGCAGAGCAAAACCCTTCAAGGAACTGCACTGATATTTGCAGATAAACTTTGATACTAAAGTATTTTCAAGTATCTTCACTTTTCTATGTCTTTGCCTTTCATATGAAAAGACAGCAGGCTGAAAAGCCTGTGTAACTTCTTTAAGGATGTTTTCCTTTCTGAGACAAACTGTAATAGGCCACGGTTTCTTGTTCAGTGCAATCTACACAAAATTCATCCTATCAGATCAAGGCTGTCTATTATCTTATGAAACAGGATGCTGAATACAGCTTAGTGGTTGATGCAAGCAGGGATGTTGCTGATGGTTTGTGTCCCGTCAAGTGTTTTTGCAATTGTATTCGGTTGTAGTAACATTTCATGGTAAAGAAAAGGTCTCAGGGTAAATGTAAAGAACTTGAGTCTTAAGGTTTCCAAAATAAATATTCAGGGAAAAAACTCTTCTCATTAAATAAGCATGCATCATAACTAGCTTTTGAAGTATTTTCTGCATACCATTAATTTTTATGCAATGCTGTGTATCTGCTGTACAAATTAAAATAACTTCAAACGGTCAAAAACCTTTATAATACTTGAATTACAGATTGTGATGTAAAGCGGTGTCTTCTTGAAAGAAGTTTTCAGTCTTGTCAATATTACCTCACATATATTTCTGTACTAATCAGAATTTTCCTTTTCTTCCACCTCTCCCCCCACCCCACCCCCCCCACCCCAATTTTTAAGGGTTTCATCTTTGGCTTGTCAAATGGACATTAAGTGACACTGAGTGTTAACTGCAAGAGCTCTATAAGCACAGTGGCTGCTGGGATGTTGCGACAGAACGGTGGAAGTAACAAGCGTGGTTTGGGATTAGCCCGACTGTCTACCTCAAACTTCTTCACCATCTCTAATTCAGGAAATTGGGGAATGGGGCGCAGCACCAAAAGCAGCTCTCTGAGCAGCATTAGCTCCAACTCTGACTGCTATGATAATCCTGTGGTGGATCCAGAATATATCATGCAACTGGTGAACGATGTCAGAAAATTTGCTGATGTGCTACTCTATTTGAAGGAAGCCATTCTTTCAGAAGGTGTGTCAGTTGTTCTTTATTCTTAATTCTTAGATTGTCTTGAGCTCTCACAACTCTATTCATATGTTTTTAACTAGTCTTTACTGTGGTTTTTCTCCCTTGCCCTTTACCTTCCTTCTTTATCCTCCTTCTTCCCTCCTCCCCTCCCCCAGTGTGACGATTACGGGAAATGGTGGTTGCTAGTTTGGGTTCTGTATTTCCTCACCAGAACACTGTGCAAGCTGTTTCATGAAGATAACAAGGGAAACCAGGCTTTTAGCAGGCTGTCTAGGCTGATGCTAAAAGTTAGAGAGACCATCAACTGATTAGTTTTTAACCACCTGAACGTTCTTCTGTTGTTCCAGATAATTCAGTTAATATTTTGGTGGTGTTTCAGTTTTCTAAGCTGTTTTGGTTTTGTTTTTTGAAAGTCTTATACGTTAGCAGTTTGATTTTTAAGGTAGAATGTAACTGCACTTTCCTCCTCTCCAAGGTAAGTATTTACCATCTTCTGCCAGCAGGTGGAAACTGCAAATTTTCGTCAAGAGGATTGTGCATTATTTTATGTTCCTGTTCTTTTAGGGAAATGGTATTGGGCCATTTTTGGTCATCATCAGGAAAGCTTTTATCTAACCTCTACAGAAATGTTACCATGTTAATAGCTGAAATGACATGCAGAGCAGTTTTGTCGAAGACGCCCTGAGTGCTGAGCATTTGCAGTCACTTCTGTGTTTCAAGTGAGTCTGCACACAGCTGAAATAGCTCTGCCAAAAGGTGTGAACAAATCTCAACAGAGCAATAACATGAGACTAGTGATCACTTTGTGTCAACAGGGTTTTTGCTGAGTACACAGAACGAGCAGATTTATTTGTGACATGGGGTGTCCTTTGCCTACTGATGCTGAAACGGGCATCCGGTAGGAAAGGACTATCAAAATACTGAAGTGTTCCAGTTGCCATGCAGCAGTTGTTAGTTTATGTTCAGTTTGAAATTTTGGACTCAGAAGATCAAAAAAACTAACGTGGGAGACAGGAGTCTTCTTGGTTTGTAATACATTGTGAAATTAATTTGTGAAACAGTGTTGTCCATTTAAATGATTCTTAATTTATAAAGGAGACTTGATTCTTTTGCACAGTTGGGAGTGTTCTGTTTGATATCTGTCCCCAAAATCTCATAATGTAGTGAGTTCTGTAATATTAAGCTTGCTTACTGCTGGCTGGAGACAACCTTCTGGAAGCTGCGTAGTTTGAATTGCATTTCTCCATCTTGCTTATCTTTGGAAATGTTTATGGTTATCTGTCCAAAATTGACAAAAATTTACTGAGGCGATTGATCAGACTTCCTATACGTAAAGTTCTGGCTCGTAATGCTTGCAGTTTACCACCATCCTGAAATTAGTTACACAGATTATTCCAAGGTGAAATCAATTGCAGGGATAGGAAACTAATTTCTTCCTTTTCGGACAGCATTAATCTATTAACTTGATGTAGATTTTGTTGCATAGCGAAACTTTGCTCTAAAGTTTATGAAATAAGAACTAAAAATAAATTCTAGCTACAGAAAAAGATTTGATCTTTATATGCTGCGTGCATCTTCAAGCAGTTCAGAAGTGGTGCTACAGGGTTGCGTAAGTGAGCTTTTGTATTTGCCAGGCAAGTGTTCCTGGAGTCTGCTGTAGGTCTTTTAACCTCTCACTACTGTTGCCTCAGTTAGCTTCTACATCTGTTAGTCATAGTATTGCCATTGTGGCAGATTTGTCGAAAATCTCGTTCTAATATGCAGTAACTTCACTCTTGACCATGCAGCTCCCAGTTCACCAGGTCCAGCCGTTCCACTGCTGGGGTCTGCATTAGTAGGTACACTGATTGCAGTGGGTGCATGCCTTGAACTTTGTCCCAGCTGATCGTTATATTCCCTGCTTGTGTTATCTGAGCTGCCTTGGAAGAGCCTAGCAGTTACTCACCCACGGTTCACTTAACATTCTCCTGATGTAGTGATACTGTCTTCGGTGAAAAAGCTATTTTGGATTATAACATGTATTCGTGTCTGAACTAGATCATTATTGCCTTTGGATTATAGACTTGTACTGTGTTTTGTATGGTACCAGTGCAAGTCGATATGTTACACAAAGAATAAGTTGAGATTTCTTTTAAGAGGAGAGTTATATAACTGAAATTTTCTGTAGATTTCAAGGCTATTTCTCTTTGCATAACTATGCTAATATAATTTAATTTCTTAAAGTAGTCTCACCATCATAATGCCGAATAAATTTTGCATAGTACTTTTCAACAAAGATAAACTTACTTTGATTATTTTCAGACTCTGACCTAACAATGTTTGTTGTATAATCTGAAATCTAAAAAATTTTGAAATCTCCTTGCTGGCACAAAGTAGGAAACTTGTGTCTTAATGATATCTCACATAAAAAGACCAAAACGCTCCCACTTCCCTGCCCCCTTTCCCCCCAAAACCACACCCCAAACCCACAAACAAAAAACCCTCTGAATATAGCTGTAGAGTTGAAAAGTTTGTCAGCTGTTTGGACATGAGGGAGCTGCAGTTGCCTGTTGTGTTGAGTGAGATACCATGTGTTCCATACACTTCAGTTCATGCTGTCTTTTTTTTTTTTAATTCCCTTTTGAATCTAGGCGTTGTACTTGCTGGATATAATGATCTGTTATTAGTGATCCAACTTGACGCATTAGGATTGAGATACTTTACCAATGTCCTTATTAAAGAAGAGGTCTGTATGGTTTTTTTTGAACCTAGGTCTATGATTCCAGTGCTGTTTCACAATTTTTTTTTACATTTAATTCTATTTGATGACAGGCTCAACCTGTAGTGGTTGAACTGCACAGTTAGTGCATCAGTCTCTTGGTCCAGTTTTCAGTTAAATTTCTAGATGAACGAGATTATGTCACATGGCTAATATTAGTTAGGATGGTTATATTGTCATCATGTCTTTGTGTTTGAACTGAAAGGTCTTACTCATTTGTAGCATTAGTACTTTATGAGGTCAGAGATAATTGAAATATATTGAGGAAACTCAAAATAAGTCCATCTTCTTTCCGTTCTGATAACAAAAAAAAAAAAATCAAAACACTTCCTCACAAGTCCCTGCCTGGAATGCCAAACTTGAGAGTATATGTTAAACTAATACCTAGAAGACTGAGATCATTAGCTGCAATCTGTGCTACTCTTAAGACTGTTCATTTGAGTTTTCACTTTTATTGATGGCATTCTGTATTCTTATGTATCCCAATTTACTTCTTGTTTCAGTTCTAATGTACGTCCTAAGTACAAATTTTTAAGACATAATGGCTTGAAAGCTGGTGAGTTTTCTCTTTGTGTTTTGAGTTCCGGTAGGAACTATTGAGATACTGTTTGAGTGTGTGAGAACCTAATTGATGTCTTCAACTTGCACCCCTGTTTGCAGTGAAGTACAATCTAAGGGCTGGCGCTATCTGTGATCTTTAGCAGTAGGGGCACACAAGAAGAGAAGTAACTTTCTCCATGGTAGAGAATGTTTTAGGAACTGAGAAGCTGTTTGCCTCCCACAGAGACCTGCTGAGGGCTTTAACTCCCTGACCACAGTATTGAAAATACTTCAGAATTTGAAGTGCATGAGGTATACTTAACCCTCTTAAAGTTACAGGTTTTAGCTTAAGTCTTGTCCCAAAGCATGGGTTTAATGAGTCTGCAAGTAAACACTGTTGAATTTTGAGGCTGAGTGACTTCTACATGCATAATGGGTTCTTTGGGAGAATAGGAGATATCGGGTAACTGCTATATCCTGTCCAATCTTTTCAAAATGTAAGGATGCCTCTACCTCATAGAAGTTGTATAGAAAGCACATAATCCACTTTTTGGGACAAAACAAGGAGGACCTACCTCTTACAAACGTCTATTGGAGAAATTATCAGTTCAAAAATAGTACTGCTTATTGCATAGATAAACAGAGTTTAGTATCTGTTCAAGAGTAGGTATCTTATTTATGAGATTGGTGGCATTACAGTCTGTGCTGTTACTGCATATAGTAAATTCCACTACTTCTTTAAGCAGATGATGCCACTATGTGGTCTTTGCTCAAATGAGACTAATTTACTCAGGTGTAAAAGGACCACACAAAAGAATATTTGGGATGCAGTCGAAGTTCATAATTAGAAGATATTTTACCAAGTGTTTCACTTTTAAACAGTAATTAGTAGCTTTTACTTGTACCGTGTCAGAGATGAGGGAAGCATTCCTGTTTTCCTAGTCTGAATATAGTTAGCTACTAGTTTTGTGACATCTGTCTTTTTTTGAAGGAATGTAGTGTAAGCTTCATACTGTAAGGTCTGCCGTCGGGACTGTGGGAAATAGTGTGTTTCATTATGAATAGCTGTAAGGGTAAAATTTGCATGTGATTTAAAAGTGCAGGAGTAATTACACTTTAATAGATAATCTTCTTGACTGTACTTCAGAATATATTTAGGAATTATTGCTTACTTTATCATAAACTTTGAAGTAATCTTCAAAGTGTGATATTGTATGCTTCATTTAGGGAATTCTGCATCCTTTTCATGACCAAAACCAATTTTACTCGAGTTCATCCTATCTTCAACTAATGTAAATTGTAGCTTATTCTAAAATGTTAACATACTCTTTTTTTTCTGGATAGCTTATAAAACGGAATAGCAAGATAAAGCTCTTGCCTTTCGTCGCAGGCTTCTCTTTGAGGATCGGATTTTGCTGTCTGGTTTCTTGAAGCTTGATAAGATTTTATTTATTTTTTTTTTAACTGAAGCAGAAGTAAAAATATCGGTGAAAGTGGATGGCCTGGTCAGGAATGTCTGCATCCTCTTTATAGTAGCACCAGTACTTTCAAAAGGATCAGGAATGCTACCTAACTTGAAACCTATCAGGTCCTTATTTTTGAAGGGTAAGATATTCAGCCTAGTGGGACAATTCTATAGGCGTGTCAAGTTAGTTTCCTCAAAGTAAGGAACTTGTAATCTTTAGTGACTTCAAAACCTTGTTTTAGCACAAGAGAGATTGGTATTAATCGCATGCCTCACTGCAAGTCAGAAGCTGTCTACTGAATATAGTCCCTGAGGGTCAAAGAGGAATGATTTCTCTTCAGCCCTTCCAGGCTTGATAATGTGTGCTTTTTCAGTATGGTCCATATTTTTAGTATGATTAAGGTACTGTAGTATTTTTAGCATTTGATTTTTATTTCTTTATTTTCTTACAGTGTAAAACAGTAAAGTCCTTTTTCTGAGGCAGTATTTTCGAAAGTCAGTTTGTCCTGTTTTGCTAGGGAAATATGAAGTTCATTAGCTATTGCAGTGAAGACTACAGACTGAAATTATGATAATTTATAATACTAGGAGTAATTTTGTTGTTTGTTCTTTATTCCAATTTTCATGTTTCTCAATGAAAGGATCTTTCTTTGATACACCTTAAAGTGGATGTATTTAACTGTCTAATGACACCTCATATTATGAATGCTTGGTAGGTGGGCAAACTGCTCTAAACAAGGATGTGATAAAGTGTTTACCTTTCTTTGCAGTAGTCTCTGGAAGGGATGTTTGGATTTGTTTTGTTTTGAGGGAAGTTGGACTGATTTCTTTAAAACTTTTGTGGAGAAGGTGCTGGTTTTCTGTTTGATAGTATTTTGTGTCCTAAATGAAAAACCTTTATGGGAGAAGGGAAAGTAAAATACGGTCAGGCAACTAAATTTCGGGGACTGTAAGAACATAGTGATTATCAAATATGCAGACAATCTGCTTGTGAATTGATTAAATTACCTTCAAGAATCCTCAGGGGGAAAAAGTGGAGGAATTAATGTAAAGCATAGCACACTGTTTCTCTTGTTCTGTGTAGCACAAAAAAAGGGGAAAACAAACTCTCTAGAGATAGTAAATCCTATTACAGAAATCACAACATTTGAGAAAGTTGACAAATAGTCTGAAGTGGAATTTTAATGTTAATCACTTCCAGGATCTACCGAGGTGTTACATATTTGTAACATCTGAAGAATAATTCTCTAACTTATTATTATATATTATAATACAACTTTTTTTTTTGTATTTGCTGCTTTTGATGTTATTGTTCCCATAGCAGAGTTTGCAGAAGTGACCTTGTGAGGCACAGTAGCAGGGAAGACAGGACTAAACCACACCAGCACAGGTGCAAGGCAGCTGAAAGGAGTAACTTGTGAAGGTGGTCTTGCAGAAATTGCAGGTTTTTTCTTCTCCACCCACAGCTGAATTGATGGTACAGTTCTAGAACTGTTGAAAATCTACAAGATCCATCTAAAATTGTTGTTTTCTTACTATGAATCTTGCTATGTTTAGGGCTCAGTTTTAAACCATGCTAGTAGTGTATTTCCACAGCAGCTTAGAGAAGGAACTTAAGCATCAGCGGCTGTGATCTCACTGCGTCTTTCTGGCACCGACAGGAGTTCTCTGGTGACTGCATAGCAAACAGGTTATGGGGACAGATCTGCCTGAAAACTAGTCCTAGGAAGAAAGGCACTAGTATTCAGCCGGATCAGTTCCATGAACTGACTGACTGTAAGGTTGTACTGAGTACCAGCAACAGAGGGAGAAGGGGGCTGGCAAATGAGCAAGTGGCCAGAGGTTAAAATGGAAGGAGGCTGTGAGGGCCTAGGCAGAGGTTGTGTGGCACTTCACCCTGGCATTGCAGCGTACACTGCTGAAGCCTATACCAGCTCTTTTGTCTCTTCTATGGAATGCTAAGTTTGACAGGGATATATGAAAGGTGGAGTGGAGAGAACAGCAAGCAGAAAATGCTCTTTGTAGGTGGCAAATTAATCAGCTGCCTTAGCTCTGAGCTTTTAGCATATTTGAATTTGACAGTCATCTTTTAAACTTGCCTTCCTGAAACCTGCTTTTTATATGCAAAGACATTTGTGCTTCCAGTCTTTCTGACCTGGAAATTCCTTAGCACACCCTTTCGCATATCTCCAATTAGTAGTCATTTCTAAATATTAGTTCTGTCAATCTGAAATTGAAACTGTTCTTTGACAAATGTGAAATATTCTTTCAAGCTAAGAGATGTAAAGGATGTAAACAAGAATAAGAACAAAATAAATACTTCCTTAATTTTTTTAACAAGTAAAATTGCTAAAAACCCAAAGCCAGTAGTAGTGATTATTTTTTTTAACAGCTTCTGATGCTTTTTATGGCAAAACTTGGAAGAAAAAAAAATACAGGCATGTAAACTGCTTCTTTTAGTTGAGCTCTAGGAGCACAGAAGGCCAGAGATCTCCTGGTCGTTTTCCTGTGTTTCCCTAACTTTCACACTGACTTTTCTTCCTGGTCTCTCTCTTGAGCAGCAGCCACTGAGATCCCTGGCTGTGAGTGCTATTTCTGTCCAGTGCTAGATTCCTCAAACCTGAGAAGTTCTGCAAAGAAAGCAGAAATTTGACATACTCCAGAGAACTCTGTCCATG
>VZSC01008735.1:869287-915390 GCA_013398225.1 Steatornis caripensis
CATAGAACTCTGTCCATGAAGGAACTTGTGAAACCTAAATGAAGGCAAATCCACAACAATACAACAAAAAGTAGTTTACAGTCAAAGTTTATGGGAGGCACCCATAGCTAGAGACCATGCTTTTCCCCAGGAATGTTACCAGCCAGGAGAGGGAACTTTCAGTGTTTCTTTCTGTTTCACTCCAGATGATTCCACAACCTGTTTTGCCCAAGCTTCTTGTTTTCTAGAAGTCTGCTATCTTGCAGGCTTTTGTTCGGGAGTCTCGGGCTTTCAGATGCTGTGACCAGAGCCAGAGGAGCTGGACATTCTCTTTTGCTTCGCAGGTTTGCAGTATCAGAGCACTGCTTAATTAAGCTGCAGTCATGGAACAAGTCTGCTGTTTCCAGTACTCTGAACAAGCGGAGGGAAAAAAAACCCAACCTCCTCTTAAAGTTCAGTTCGAGCAAAGCTGTCGTCTTTGTAGTCAAAGTGTAAGCTGCCTGTTAAATGCAGATTGCTAACGTTGGATAGTAAATGGTGTTTCTTCAGTTTCAGGGAAGGTTGAAGTTAAATAATAACTTTGTGGACGAGCAGATAAGTTTGTGCCTGATAGTACTACCCCTCCCCCGGTTGCATACTCCGCATTCCTTCAGAACAAATGTTCACTTGTTGCTATAGTGTCTAAGATCAGCAGTAAGGAGGAGCGTGTGTGTCTTGAAGGCCTGTGAGTGTTTAAAATGTAAAATCAGCTCTTACGTGCAGTCCGGATATTTTTGTTGACTCAAATAATTAGCATATCTGTCTTTAGGAAAACTGAGCTGTTTTTATAAGAGAGTACAGGCATTTTCCATTTTAATGTTGCTTTTGAAGTGCAAGAAATGTAATACTAGGTAGAACTCTGTTCTTCCTTCTTTTTGCATTTCTGATGTACAAAACTTCAAAACAGCACCTAAGCTAGTTTGTTAATTAGAATTACCTTCCCTTTCTGTCACAGCAACTAATGAAACTGAAATTACAAGCTCAGCGAGACGAAAGGTGAGGAAGAGGATGAATAGTCAGATTTTCTTTTTTGAATCTAAATGTAAAGTTGGTCCTTTCAGTGACAAAAATTCTTCTAATACAGTTTGCAGCTTAAGCAACAGAGAAGCACCTGGACACAGAAACATGTATCTTTCAAAGAACTCTGCCCCAACACCTGAAAGATAAAATTTGATCCATATCCTATGTGAAGTCTTGGGTTCTTAACAGCAATTCCTGTCTACGTGTAGTGTTTAAAACCAAAACAAAAAACCTTTGCTCTCAATTAGTTTCTTACTCTGGGCAAAATGTATTACGGTGTGTCCACAAAATATTAAATTTTCTCCTTTCTCTGATGCTTTGCTTTATCAAAGTTGCAACATAAAACAAGAACATCAATACAAGTAACTCTTGTATGCCTAAAAGCATAGTTATGGGTTGTGAACTGTCATTTTAATGATCTTGATTTCATTCATAGACTAGACTGTCCCTTTTCCAGCCGTTTCATTGGGAGTGTTTGTTCCTTCTATTTCTGTAGCTAGGTCACAGAACTGAAGCTGAGTTTTTATTTAATTCTAAGCAAGTGTTCATCTAATCTGGCAGTTCCAGTAGTTTGGTTATGTTAAATCTAATGGCTCATTAATGGATTGGAGTTAGAACTGCATGGCAGGGTAGAACACTTGATAAAGAGCCTGGACCTTTGTCTTCATAGGTAGCTGTTTACCTTTTTTCAGGAAAGGAGGGATTTTATGGGGACTCATTCCTTCATCTCCCTAAAATGCTTCTTTTTATAGAAGGTTGAGGTGACTCATGTAAGGCAGTAGAAAATATTTATGTTTAACTTTCACCTTAATGACATTTATTACAGAACAGTGTAACTGAAAAACATAGGACTTGAGTAAATTTTTTGGTAGAAGCTGTGATTAGCTGAGCAAAGGAGTTTTCCTTTTTACTTCTTTGTCCTTACTGTTTGAAGGTATTTTCTTGGGCTAATTTTAAAAAATACATAAGAATTCTTATTTGCAAATTTTGGTTATCTTTATTTTGGAGACTGTCAACATGAAGGTTGGTTTATCAAACTTACCTCTTCAGGGTTGTGTTCTGTGTCGTGACTAAACTGCTTCAGATACTTGAGCAAGCCCAGTTATTGTTTAAATCCCAAGTGGCAATGAAAGCCCCACTGTTGTTTAAATTTCAGATGGCAATGAAAATATATCTAACGGGAGGAGCAGTGAAAAGCTTTCAAAGGAACTTACAAGGCTCTTATTTCTGGGGTTAGGGCACTCAGTTACATAGTCCTTTTGCTTATGAAGCATCATTTAAAATGGGTCTGGTTGCTTTAGTTTAGAATGATGATCAGGGAATGAATTCTGGGACTTCGGTCTTGCTTTCTTGCATGTCCGTATGTGAAATAACATATGGTCTTTATTTATTTTTTAGTGTAAATGGATATTGGGGAGTTGATGGGAGAAAAAAGAAACTTAAGGTTCACATTCTGATGACTTAAGCAGTTCCAAAGAGCTATTGTAATAATATAGCATGTTCCCTTTTTCAAATATGTTGGTTCTGTGTGCTGTGTTTAACTTGGGTGCGGGGCCAGTTCGGGGCCTACAGGTGGGTGTTGCAGCAGTTCATTACATTTTTAAAAGTTCTTTTGGTACTTCTTATCTATGAGATATAGAATAGACCGTGGTGTTGTGCATGTGGCTATGTATACTGTGAATGCTAAAAGGAAATGGAGGCTCTTTCTGTAGAAAGAATAAAATGTTTCTTCTAAGTCCTGTAATGTCTTAATCCTTTTCTAGTTTTAGGAATCTGCAAGATGTGGAAGGCCTGGTGAGGAAGTTTCAGCTAAGATGCATCGAAAATAATGTTGTCTTTGGTCAAAATGAATTGCAGAATTGTAGGTCAATAATTTGCAGGAAGTATATCTGTGTGGTGGAGTTAAAGCAAAAGTGTGTCCCCATGCCTTTTCAACAAGATATTTTGACATCTTCAGGATTTTGGGCAAAATTTCAGTTTTGCAGGCCAGAATTTCCAAAGGGCTCTCTTCTCTGAGTGTTGTACTGAAATGTTTCCAGTTCATGCAGGTGTGATCAGTGTATGGCTCTGTGTTGTGAACAAATTTAACATCTCATATTCTTAGCTGTTTTTGTAAGATCAGATGTTACTGAAATAGTTACTGAAAATTCCTGAAGCATTAGATTAAAGACTTCTCAATGTTCACAAATTCCTATTGCTGGTTTAGTGTTGATAGTGATATGAATGGATTATGTAGTAGGATGCTTAAGTTATTTTGCATTGGGGGAAATGGGGGGGTGGGGATTTTTTTTCCTGTTCATTGATCGTATATAGGGTACTTTGTTCCAGATGCTGCAACAACTATGGAATTAAAAAGTCTGTCCAGAAGTTCTTCAATGCTGACAACAAGTGGAAAAAATGTTTCCTGTAATTACTAAAATGGAGGTGTAGAGAAATAGAACAGTAGCGGTCAACAAAATGGGCTGTGTTCTCAGTGCACAAGTAGGTTAACCACTGCCAAAACAGCAGTTGGAGGAGGCAGCTTTTTGGAGGGGTGATTCTATATGGTTTGTGCTTCATTTGGTAAGGTGCAAATTGTTTATCTGAAAGCTTAGTAGCATATGTGAATTGTGATGGTTGAGTGAAGATGGTTTGTGAAGAGTGACCATGATAAATACCTTGTGTTAGTGGTGAAGAAGCGGGAACTAACAGTAGGATTAAGATTGTTGAGTGGTCAAATTAAATGCTCACTGGTGTTCATGTTTAAGCCCTTTGTGTTAAGAACAAGCAAACAAATTCAGCAAGGAATGGAGAACTCTTTATAGCTACAGGTGGCTTTGGCTGATGGCTAGACATGAGATTTTAGAGAAGGTGGCTGACAACTTAATTTGGAAAGCAAGCAATAAATAAATCATATAAATCGGACTCTTAATAATGAGAGAAGCTTGTTGTACAACATGAAATGCAGCATGCCATTTGATGAAAAATTAAATGCATGGGGCTACTAATCAGGTAAGTTGTTGACCAAGTTCTGCCTGTTTCTCTTAATTTTCACATTCTGTAGCTTTACTGGCCTGTACGTCCTTTGGTTGTGTGGGTTTTTTTTAATTTAGCATTGATTAGCTGGAATGCCAACTTCAGTGGTACTAGGCGGAAACAGCTGTGTAAATCCAGATCCATAAAGCAAACAGATTCTGTGGTTTGTCTTTTTCACCTTTCTATTGCAAGGTATTTGTGAAGAAATAATACACAATTACAATGCATGGTGAGCTGTGCATTGTGTTGCTGCTGTCTTCTGGGGCATGCAAGTGCCAGTGTTACATCAGTTACTGCTGTAATGACAGTGTTGTATTTTTTCTTCATACAAAATCATCAAAGATGTTTTGGCGTGAAATAACTGGTACCAAAAAATTTTATTGCAGAGAGGATTGACAGTTCCTGAATCTAGGAAGAGAGAAGATTTTGAAGTATTTTCTCTTGAGCATTCAAATGGCTCATCACTGTTGTCACCTGTGCAAGTTATATAGTTCGGCTTTACTCTCTTGGGTGGTTGTTTCAGCAGGACTTCAGTGCTGGAACTTCACATAATTAATCTTTTATGTTCACCAGTTTTCCAGACAAATAATGCTACTGGCTGCTAGTTTAGAGATTTGATTACCACTTAAAATCTCGATTGATTTTGCAATTTCTTGAAGTTTTTTTCTTTTAATCAACAAAACAGAAATGGAATACTATCACATCCTATAGCAGTCCGTAATTGTGTTTAAAAGATCCTCTAAAAGAAATGCACAAAGTAGTATACCTCTTGTTTAACACCGCATAATCTCATAATCCTGGCTTTGTGTGGTCTTTTGAAAGCTAGGTGGGCTGGCAGCAATAAAATAGCTTCTTCACTCAATCAGTGACTTGGGCTAAAAGTGTAAGGAGCAGCCATGTAGAACAAATAGTATTTTAGACTAAAACTAAAATGAGTTAAAGGTTAAGGGTTTTTTTTATAATCTTTTGATGTGGGTTAGCAAAGGTTAAATTTATTTTCTTTTGAATGAATAAAACAAAACTTTCATACTAGTGTTTCTGTATGCCAATTTGATATGGTAAGATCAACTTTCTGTGACTGATCAGGCTTTTTGCAAGTGTATTCATCGTAAAGAATGTAGCCTTGCATCCACTTGACAATTTACAATTCTAACTTAAAATGTGTTCTGAAAGTCCTGAAGCATTATCCTCACATAGCTTTATTCTTAAACTCCTGGCAGACTCAGGGGAATGTTATGAACAATGACTAAAATGGCAATGCAGTGTGTTCACTCTCATTTCTCAGAAACAGGTAAATAAGGGAACCCCAGCAATTTTCATTACTGGTCTTTAAATTTTAAGTTAATAAAAGATTAATGTATTCTAAAGATTAAACTGCATGGCTGAACACATCTAGGTTAGTTGACTTGGAATCTCAAGGCTAGAAGAATACAAAAGTTGAAGGAATGTGGCGTACAGCATATTGAAATAGATTAATGAAAAGCTGCATTGTGGTAGGTTTTTTTTCTGAAAGGCTTCCCCACATACACAAATGGGGAGTTTGTCTATGAATTTAAATGTGAAATGAATGTAAAGTAACAACTGTTCTGTTGGTGTCAGTTGGCAAAGCAATGGAATGAAAATATATAACTACTTTCAGTGTAGGCAAAATTATAAGATTTTGATTATTCGGATGTATTTACATGTATGCCATCTATTTTCTTGACTTTTTGAAAAGATTTTTTTAAGACAACTTGATTTTTACAACTTTGCTTTAATTTCTGAAAACGAATCTAGTCTTGGTTTGCCATATTTATATAGGCAAGAGGGACGACTTACATAAGCTTTGACTTTTCAGAAGTACAGAATTGGCCCATAATTAAAATGGGATAGGAAGGCTAGCCCAGTTTAAAAACAAACAAAAGCCACCACAGCTTAAGGTCACATCACAGAGGCTAGTTGGTATGGTTATTGATTGAATCTGAATGGATAGATTGAAGTATTTTGGCCAATCCCTGATAGCAAGTGACAAATCTGAAAAGGACTGGTAGTGTGTTTGTGGTGCACAACAAAAGCTCATCATGCTAGAAATCTTACCTGGAAGGCTGAACTAATGGGGATAGTTCTGTGTTTTATCCAAGAGCAGTTTTGCTGCAAAAATTGCAACCCTGCACTTCACCCTGTTTATTTCAAAAAGTCAAGAGAGAACTTCCACCGTTAAAACATAAAAAATTTGGGAATACCAGATGCTTTTTAATTTTAACCTAAATTTGTACAAGCTAATTTTAAGATCAAATTTAGTAGTTTAGTGGTAAATAGGCAACTGACTTGCCAAATGTTAAATCCTTTCCTGTATTATGAAAACATTGTTTGTGTATATAAATAAAGTCAAACATTGCTACTTTCAGTATACTGTATTCAATGAGTTATTGGCAGGAAATCTCCATGCATTCTCACTGAATTGGATCTGTATATTATTATTCTCAAAAAAACCTGCCGAGCTTTAATGCTTTTATGTCAAATGTATGGGTTTGGGTTGCTATTTTTGTGCCTTTCCTTTCCTCATTTCTAATCAAACTTAATGTCTTTAGGTTTTTTTTCATTGAAATAATTGCTTAACTGTTTATTTTCCATAAATTGTCACTTTTGCTGTGATATAAGGCGATTAAAGCATCGATTGCAGTGGATTCTGGAGCACATGTTGCCAAAGACTCTATGAATTTGGTGTAGTGTCTTTTAATGATGCCATGACAACAAGAGTTGCCATGATACTGATTAACAAAAAAGCTAGGACTTGCTAGCTTGCTATTTTGAAAGCTTTCAAGTGCAGTGTTTCTTGATATAGGAATAGGTAGGTAGCTTCTAATTCTGCATCATAACACAGGGTTGAAAAGTGATTATTTCGCTAGTGCCTTTGACAGCTTCCAGCCTTGTTAGAAATTATACAAGAATAAATTCTTCCAGAGATTCTTTCGAGTTTTTTGTTTTTCATTGAATGAAAATGTTCCATTCCTTACGTCTGCAGCATGTTTATACGGCCAAAGAAAGGAAGAAATATGATAGCTAAGACTGTTTTCTCGTCACGCCTGAACTGTGGCCACCAACAAATGTCTACACCATTAAAGGAAAAAAGTTTTTTTTACATTTATTGCCTTGTGAAAGCTTCCTTGTGAGTAGACTAGACAGCAGTGACACAGGTCAGCTTTACGTATGGTCAAACCAAAGTGTAAAGCATGCTTTTTCACTGTGTGTTTGATTAGTTCTTGTTTTGAGTGTGATAGTGACCTCTGTCAAATCAGACAAATATGACAGGCTGTTAATCATGCTAGAGTGGGGCTGAAAGGTGGAGAAGGGCAAAAATAAAATTGATGGGTTAATCTGGGACTGTTTCCCAAACTGCAGATGTAGGAATTAGGTGATTTCCGCACAGTTCATTGTTGTATGATTTGTTTTGCCTACTCTGTGATGCTCACTGGGAAGTCTCATAGTCTGGATCAGGTTCAGAACTGAGTGCTGACACTTTCTTAGTACAAAATACAGACATTGATGGAGATGATAGTAACATGATTTTAAAGTTGTTTTACTTTGGATTAGCTTCATTCCAATGCTGACTTTTTCCCCTCTCCCCCGACTTAGGTGACATAACTGCTGATACCCCGTAATCCTTCTATGTAACAAGATGGAAACAGAATGTAATTTACCTTAATGCCAAGAATGAGGTTATTAGTAAAAAAGAGTTGACAGTCTTTTAGCCAAGATGCTGGTCTTGCATTGAAATGTTGGTTACTCAAACTTATTTCCTCTGAATCCTTTCAAGATCGGAAGTGATGAGGCTCTGTCTGTTCACATTCCGTAAGTTGAAACTTTAATAACAAGTTCTGGATCCAGATATTCAGATATTGGGGAAATGGCTTCCCAGTTTGTGTGCTTGCTCTTGCCGACACCCTGCAAGACTATTCTGTCTAGCTTCTCCCTTTCTCCTGAAGGAGATTAGGGTTTATGCAGATGATGTGAAGTGGTACTTAAAACCAGAATTGAAACTCCTGTGTTTCAGTGGAAGTAAAAGGGGAGCTGAAGTACACACTCCTCAGCTGATCCCAGGAAAGCAGGAGTTTACAACGGGAGTCTTCAAAATGGGGACTAGACCTGGTGAGGGTGATGGTTAGTTTCTGCCACTGGCTGCGGCCCAGTGTCTTTGTACACAACCGTCATTTAAGTGTTCTTATCCAGTTGCATTTATTCATCTTCTTAAACTAGCAGTAGCATCCATAGAGTGAGAGAGTTAGTTCATGATAGATATTTACCAAAGACAGGGCATTTAATCGTGTTCATAAGGGTAAATGGAGAAGCTATTTGTGCAAAAATAATGTTACCTTGTTTGTATTAAGATTTTTCACAATGTGAGATGAGTTTATATCTATTCCCCCTGTAGTCAAGACTTATTTATGTATATAAACTCATGACTGTAGAGAATGTGTGGCATGTTGTTCCATACTGATACTGTCTTTCACTGTGTGTAACATTCTTGAAAGCTATTGAATGTATGAAGTAAATAATCACATCTTTCTGCTGGTAAAAAGCTTCTTAAGGAAAGCAGGACCTTATTAGATAGTGTAACTAGAATATTTGCTTTGATGGTCTCGTGTAATGTGACTACAGGAATTTTTCACAGATGTGTTACTTATCAGTTGGTTTATCTGGATCGATACCCTATCTTTCCTTTTTATCAGCGTGACCAACTTCATTTCTAAACAAACTTCTAGCAGTGGAAAAACAATAGTTTTATTAGTGGTTCCCTTTCTCTTATGACTGGTAGAAATTGGGTAGTAGAGGGAGAGTTGGCTGGTGGTAGAAAGCGTTAATGTTCTAGGTGGAGAAGTGGTAAGCAGAATGGTATAAGCATCTTCTGTATGGGTCTGAACAGCAATGTAGGATATGCGATGGCCATAGAGGGGGAAAAACTGTATGTTAGTCTGTATTTAAACTTGTCCTGGCAAACATTTGTTGAAACAAACAGCTTCAGAAATGTTTGGGCCAACAATAAATCAAGTCAGACAAAAGAATACCAGCCAACTGACACAGCAGTGCCTTTCCCAACAGCATGTATTGTGACCAGCCATGGCTTGGCAGGGAGAGTGACTGGCGCTGGCAAGCTTGATGAGCAAATTTTATTTTGTTTTGCATGAACAGAATCCATAGCTGTAAGGCCATTATTGCTTGCTGATACTTACTAAACAGAGCTTCCTGTTGAGAAATACCTAAAATTAGAAAATAGATAGCTTATGCTGGTTTTATGTTAAAGATAGATGAATTGTTATAAAATGTAGTGACTGAAACCGTCAAGGAGTGAGATGCTGATGACAATAGTGTGCTGCTACTGAGATGCAGCTTGGCTAACACTGACAAGCTTCCCAGCTGCTTTAAGTCATTCTTGTGCATTAGGTTTGGCAGCTTTGAATACATGCTTTTTTACCCTGTTGTTCTTCCATTTCTCCAGAGTATGCTTTCATGTGGTTGCCTTTACATTTTGGAAGCCCTTGTTTTCAGTTAATGTAAATGACAGTTTAAACCCCAAGAAAGAAGATTTGAGGATAGGCTACTAAGCTCTCTAAAGCCTTTTTTCTTTTCCACACCTCCCTCTCCTCCCTCCCCACCTCTTCCCCCCCCTCCCCCCAGTTTTAACAGCTGTGGTTTTGTCTTTTGGGGGATAGAGGGCTGCCTGATTGTTCCAGGAGATTCCAGGAGACTGTAGTCACCTAAGCAAACAGCTGGACTCATGTGCCTAGAGAGGTCTTCTGTGCTGCAGGATCACTGGCAATTGTCATCCTCTGGTCCTCGGTACTTATTAGTCGTCTACAGGTTTGCAATTTGTGTTAACCTTGAGGAAAGTTTTAAACCCAGTATAGCATCCATTGGTGGAGGAATTTCCTGCTTGACTTCATGTAGATAAATTAATGCGTGCAGTGAGACAGTACCAGAAGAAAAACTGAAAGTCAGATTGAATTGCTGCAGGAACTTATTGGAGACACATTTCTTCATGCGTTCTTTTCACAGTAAACAGTCTTTGCTTTACTGTTGTTTTGGTCTCTTAGCCATTTTTGGACTCCTTAGTATTAAAACTGTGTTTCTATTAATCTGGCATATTTGGATTGTTTTACTACCTGAGGTTTATAAATCTGTCCTGAACAGGAAATCTGTTTTAGTATCTGTTTGGTGAGTGTCAGCTGCTGAGTGCAGTGTAGTTGTTGTTCCTGATGGCTTTTGCCTCTGCCCCTCCCCAAGCAGCACTTGTGTGTCAGACCTTTTGTCTTCTGGAGGCACAGAAACAATGTTTCAGATATTTTGTAAACAAATAATACAGTGATGGAATACAAAGAAATCTCAGTTGGGTGTAGCCAGACCTTTGCTTTTGAGAGTACAAATAACTAATCTCATGCTTGAATGCATTATTTTAGTGATAGTGTTCTCCTGGATGGTAGGATAAACATTTAATTCAACTTGGCAGTTGTTTTCAACTTGCATTTCCCTTTGAAGTTTACTGCTTCAGTTTCAGACTTGAAGAGTCTTGTGTCGTTTAAGGTTTTTTTTCTCTCTCTTCTCCTCTTGCCACTTACTTTGCTTTTTTCTCCAGTTCTGTTGATCTGTTAAGATGCCAAATCTTAATACTAAGAAGCTGCATTTTGGGAGCGGACATGTTTTAATTAATGTTTTGTACGATTTTTTTTTGCCATGACATAACCTGTAAGGAGCATCAAGAGGTGTTTTATCCTGTAATAAGCCCGTAGTCATGGGTCACACTGAACTCCCCGGAATAATTTGTGCGGTTTGTCACATGCCTGTGATGCAGACCTTCCTGAGGACTCTCAGGCTGGGAGTAATCTGTAGATTGATTTGGCTGCTTTCCTACATTGTTTCCCCTCCCCTATTCATTAGAGGTCCAAAAGTCTACCCACTGTGTTGCCGAAAGGACCTGGTTATGGGATATGTGCGTAGGTACGCCTGATCATATGACTAGAAACTCTTCTCTCTCCAGCCACAAGTGGACATCTGTGCATCAGATGATAAGAACACCTTTGTCGTGGCTAGGCAAGAGATGCAGTTCTGGTCAAATGGTGTACTTGTGCAGACCATGTCTGGTCAGTTGACCATGTCTGGTCAGTTGACCACAATATTCGTGCCTTTCATGTGAGGACTGCATATATTCTGATTAGACAGAGGCAACTGGTGGAGAAGGTTTGTGGCATATAGCTTTCAAATGCCTCCATAAAAGCCTGTCTGTCTCAGTCCTGCCAATATAAATCGTTAGTCCTAATGAAGGATTATGGAATATTTGTCTGCCTGTGAGGTTTGTAAGAAGAGATGAGACACTACTGCCATAGACTACGTCTTCCTTAAATATTTCAAACCTGAAGTCTATACTAGACATGTTTCTTAATTGAAATTACCTTTAACTATCTAATATCCTATTTCCTGAAAATAACACGTTACTATAATCTGTGTTGTCTATTCCACTTCTGGTTTGTGGGCATCAGTACAGCTCTGCTGTCTTTTGTTTTCCCCATTGTCTTTGTCTGAAGCTGCCCAGTACTCAAAATAGTGTTTATTCTTGCATTGATGGAGTACAATTGAGACTTGGATAGATTAAAGCCTGAAGAGACCATTCAAATTATCTGGTTTCATTTTGACAGCTATAGAATTTCTCCTAGTGTTAGGAGGTGATGATGGTCATGCTGGCCCAGATTAAAGCTGTGACTAACTCGGTGTCTGAGCTCCAACGACTGCCAAAAGTGAATACCTAGAGAAAAGTAAAAATGGTAATTTGCACATATATGATACTTGTCCCATCCTCTGAACTCTTTCTGCTTAGGGGAGTTCTTGAGCTGTTGCAGGTTACGTTGTTTGTTTTAGTACAATGCGTAGTAGTTCAGTAGACTAAAGAATGGAGTAGTTGAGTGAAAAGAAGTTGTGGAGGCAGGTTCAAAAGGAATTAAATGAATTCAAAGACAGCAGGTCTGTAAGCGGTTACTGGAGTGCATAAGAACAACTGTGGTGCAGCAGTTGTGGGTGCTGGGGGCTTGACTTCAGAAAGTGGCCAGTATTGTCTAGTCTCCATCACCCGCTGCTGTGTAAGGCACAGGCTGGCTGGACCCATGGCCTGACCTGGTAAGACATTTCTTGTCTCATTAGGAACCCACGCAGAAACTTAGAAGAACTTGTCCAGTCTCTACTTGTTTCCATGTAAACTTTGTGTGTCAGTGCTGTGTTTTGGCAAGAAATTCCACAGGTCTCCTACATGAAGAATCACCCTTTTCTGTTTTGAATCTGGCTCCTGCTTGCTCTGTTTAATCATCTGAAATGTGATATATGTAACTGAAACACGTTGGTAAGTGATTGATTCCACCCACTTTTTTCATGCCTTTCATGATTTTCTAGAGTTCTTTCATATCCTCTATAAATCATTTCTTATCTGAGGTCCTAGCTTCCACTATTGTTGCTTGCATGGAAACTGCTTCATTGCTTTACATGGAAACTGCTTCAAGCCTGGATTGATTTCCCCGTTAAGTTCCAAACTCTGAGCTACAGTATGCCTTTAGATTCCTGTGTTTTTGTCATAAACTACCTCCGCTACTAATGTGCATATACTGAATCATAGCTGCATTTATTACCAGCCTCTTGACATTTTTTGTTTGCTATGTTATTCTTCAGTTAAAAATCATCATGTATACATGTAAATGAAGATAAAGCCACAACTATGTTTCACAACTTTATTATTCTTTAATAAATTACACAGAGCTTTCTTAATTTACTGCTATGTAAAATGAGTTTTTCTAGACTTCTGTGTGTCCTGTTAAGGATACAGAGCTTCCTACTCCCCTCCAGCAGGAAAAAACACGCAAAGTGCCGGTGAATGGTAGATAAAGTTTTTGCCTTAGTCTACTTCCTGAGTCAAGGTTTTTCCTTTGACCGGGTATAAGCTAGTCTGAGTTGAAAAAAATCTCCTGATATTTGACATCTGGGAAAAGAAAGCCTGAAGCACTGTGGTCCTCAGAAGGCTTGCTTTTGCACTTGATAAAATTGCATGTAATTTGTATGTAGTCCCCCCATCCACCCACCTCACAGTAGTGATGTACTGTATTGATGTGTCTTGTTGTACTTTGTTGATTCTTCAGAAAAATTTAGGTGCCTCTAGCCTAAATATAATGTCTTGTAGCCAGAACAAAATTATTTGCATTTGAAACTCTTCTCTGAGTAATACTGCATCAATTCGCACTGTACTGTAGTTGTCTGTATTGACCTGGTTATCATGGCCACAGACAACACAAGAATTGTCATTCCTTTTTGCTCGGTGGGGAAGCGAGTCAGCTTGTATTAGATCCTCTCTTCTTTTTCATGAGCTATATTTTCCTGAAGTTGAAAGCTTTTTACCACAACTTGCAACGCAGCACTCCAGTGCATGTGAAACTTTAATTCTGTGCACCAGCACCTCTTCTGTAACAGAACGGAAGAGCTTGTGGTTTAACCTGTGCCATGTATGCAACAAGAACTATTTTATTTAAAAAAAAAGGTGCACAGCAAGAGGCATATGCTGTAAAAAACATCACCCTATGTGTGCACTTGTTTGAGGATTGTTCTAGATTAGGCATAATTCCACAAAATAATTTAGATGTTTGACTTCTTTATCAAGACTGACATGCTGAAAGACAGACCTTTGTAGATCTAGGCATCTAGGCTTATATACTAAAGATGCTTCTGATTTGAATGATGCTTGAGTTGAAAGCTAGCCAACATTTGCGAAAAATCTTTGTTTAATTCTTTCAATATACTGAATGGTGTTGAATTTACATCAGGTGAAGAAATACCTAATGAGCAATCCAAATCTGCTTTTGTTGATACTCTTTTTGAATATATGCAATTATCAAAATGGTGGTTGATGAAATGACATAAGAAAAAAGATGGTTTAATGCAGAAACCTTGTGGTATTGGTTTACAGTTCTTTTTTTAAGTAAAATTGTTATGGGAGAAACTACTGTATGTGTAAATGACATAGAACATTGCAAGTAAACTGTCGGCAAATGCTAGTATAAGTCTTCAGCAATTTCTTTGTTCTAAGCAGGCCCCAGCTTCCATATGGCTTGGACTTCAGTGCAGCTGAATACTGTCAAAGTGGTTTGTAATGTGATTGGGAGTTAATTCACTGTTTTAATGTAGCTTCTCCTTCACTTTTTTTCAGAAAATCAAGATGGCCTGCATCAGGTAGTACATGAACGCCTGGGGGAGTTGTTACGTGTTTTAAAAGCAGTGATAAATAAACATCAGACTCTAAACTCAGTTGATATTCTTAGTGCCGCAGGAACAGTTATTGCAAAAGTAAAAGGTAAGGAATTTACTACCTTTTATATTCTTGGAAAATCATTAGTGACTTGATTGACTCTGGCTTGGAGTTACAGATTCTATGTATACAGAAGAAATAAGGAGTTTTTAATAGTAATACCTTGAAACTTGTTTAAAAATACTTTTTCTTAAGTGGTAAGTAATATTAAATAGCTTGTTCTTCTGTTGATGTAATAAAATTCTGCTTATAGGAAGGTAGCTGCAAACCACACCAAATTCCAAAAGGACAAACCTTTGATCTTGAGCTTTTCTTTACCTGAGTATCACAGAATAATATCACCGAATGATAAACCTCATGCATATCCACTTAGAGAATTGCCAAAATTTTTGCATAATTCTGTGAATTTGTAGGGATGGCGTTGTATTTATATCAAGTGAAGAAATATCTAAATGAGCAATCCAAATCTGAATGGCCTAACACTTATTTATAAATTCTGCAGAGAGATCATAAGCATAGTAAAGGTGTCAACAGGAACAAAAAAAGCCTTGCAGGCATATACATTAATACTTTCTATTTTTGGCCTTTGCTGCTGCTGCAGTTCTCTGCATGTCAGATGAACGCAAATGGTGAAGCACACAATTGCTCCAGCCCAATAAACCATAGCTGTTTGTTCTGTTTGTAGTCTTTGACTGTGGCTCTCCCTACTCTGGAATATTACTGTGGAACCAGTATAGTTTCTTGCATGTGGCATGGAGAACACTTTCAGTAGGGTTAAATCTCTGTTTCTTGCCTGTGTTAAATAATACAGAACGTCTTCTCTCAGAGATGCATTATTTAGTTTTTCCTCCTTGTTCTAGAATTTTTTCCCCCGTGTTTCCTAATTATCATAGTATATCTGAACATACACTGCTGAGTCCGTAAAGGAGGAATATCTGTTAAAATGATAATGTGTTTAGCTGTCTGATTGCTGTATCTTGGATTCTTCCAAGCTTCATAGGGATCCTTCCTACCGAGACAGAGAGAGAGAGAGATAGCTATATAGATACATAGAGAGATACAGATAGAGAGAGAGATATATATATATAGTTTTGCCAGTTTGTTTGATCTTGGCAGGTTCTAGCAGCCCACTGTGCATTTTCTTCCTGCTCCATGTAGAGTTTCCTATAGGTCTGTTCCTGTGATCATTTCAAATACTAGATTATAACTCTGTGACTTCTGAACTTGTGAATTGTATTAGAGAATTGTATGTAGTGGTAGAAATGCAGAGGGTATCCTTGGGAGGCTGCTGTTTGTCTTGTTGATTTCGGGGCGAGTTAAGTACACATGTACAATGATTATTGGATATTTATCCATGAGAACAGATTAAATGTTTAGTGAATATAATTCTACATCCACCTTAGACAAGCTGTTTCCATGTGTAAGTGCTATGGTAACATTAGTGTGTGTCTTCCACTTGTTTCTAATTTCAATGGATGCAGGACAATGTTCAACTGCTTTTTCTTTAAGAAACATTGAGAACTGACTTAAAGTATGCAAGTAAGTCGAATTACATCAGCCTTCGCTAAGTCATGTTTCCAAAAATTATTGCAATAGTAGCTATCCTCTCTGGACTACATAGTTTAGCAAGGTTGTTCTTGATCTATAATGCCCTAAATTGATCACTGTCTATACTGTCCATGTTTACTGTTGCAGAGTTAAGCAGTAAAATTACTTTCCTTGTCTTACATGGTAACACTGTTGATTGATTCCATATTTATGTTGGCCTTTTTGTCAATTTTTGTGTTTGATTTGAAGTCCATGGTAAGTCCAAGGTCATTTTCTGTAGCTCTAGTGCTGAACCAGTTTCCCAGATCTAGATTTCTACCCTTCTACTTCTGAAGTGGAAAATTAAGCACTTTGAATGCAATAATCCATTCCTCCAGAGTACTTGCAGCATTTGAATTTGCCATACATATTTTTTCTCTTCTTGGTGCACACTAGTCCATCATACCGTTTCAGTAGCACTGAACCCTAGGCAGATGTGTTGGTGTTTCATACATTCTCTTACATGCATGTATTTCTGCCTGGTTTAATGAGTAGCCATTCTTTGAATAGTTATTTTAGGATTCTGATAGTAAGCAGAAGAACTGACTTCAGTACTAAGCCTTTTTTTGGCAATACAGATATTCACAAATACTTTTTAGCTTTTCGCAGATTTTAGTTAATATCATAAATATGTTTGCACTTGAAATTAACTACTAACCTTTTGCTTGCATTGTAGAGTTAATATATTGAGTTTATGAGGAGCTACAGTCACAGAGGGATTATGTTGTTTCTATATGGAAAGAAATACTACTGTTAGGAAAGCACTGTGTATAATGTATAATTACAGAATTTTGAAAGTAACTCCACTCTATTGTTCTAAGAATGCCACTTGAAACAAAAGCAGTACAATCACGTCTTCCAGTTTTCTGTCAAATGTGTTCAAGTGGGTGAAGCTGTAAAATTGTACTTCAGGTACGTCTGAAAAGTCTGTGTTCAGCCATAGCTCGCTTGAACTGTCTTAAATATGATCTTGTATGATGAGAAACCTCTCAAAGCAAAAGGCACGAAAGGAGTTGATTTTGTTGTCGTAACAGTCTTTGTCCTTGAGTTAGAACTGAGTTCAAGTTTTGACTTTTTTTTTTCCCCCATTTTGGTTACATCACTCTGTGAATAATTGTCTCATGGGCAATGGTTTGACAGTACTGAAAATCTAGCCTTAAGACTCCTGCTACAGGATCCAAAGCACAGTGACGATATGGTGCAAGTGCTGTTCTGATACAAGGTGATCTTCCAACTTGAATAAATAAATAAAAGGTGTCTTCTAGTGAAATAAAAGATTATGGTGTGCAATTGCTGTTCATAGCATTCTCACTAATTTCTCCCAGAGTTATTCATCTGTCTCATAAGCAGCATACATTCTGGATATAGAACAGAGAGACTGGTGTAAACAGTCTGGTTATTCTTTGACTAAAGCAAACATAAACTTGCTCTGTGGCAAATCGTCATTCCTGTGATCCAGTGCTGTGTGACCTGGCCTCGTGGAGTTCTGGAGTCAGTTGCAAGGAAAGGGAGCTCTGGATTGCACTGAAGAAGGTGGTCTCTGTCAGTCTGCCTCAATATTTGTAGCCTTTGATACAAACAAGTACTTCCATACAGAGACTTTAGTAACATCTATTGCTGTTTGCTCAGCCATGTATTGTATTTCTCATGTGTGTGGAGATGGAAATGGGCAGTTACAGGGCTTCAGCTCTTTCAGACTGGTACTTCAGACCTACTTCTCTGAGAATGGCAAAACCTTTGCTGTATGAAAATGGTTATGCCCTAACATAACCTGTGATAAATGTGAAGGCAGTTTGTCTCTCTCTTTAGCACCTGTTTGGTTTTTACAGCTGATTTTTGTGTGAGGATAATACTGCTCTGTGTATTCAAACTGAAGTGTATGACTGCTGGAACTGAGGAAGATGAAGTAAAAATACGGCATGTTGTGGTGAATTGTAAGAACATCAGACCTCAAGTTTGCTTACAGTGGCCTATCAGTAACACATGCGTTCACAGGTTTTCAGCTGTGGTTATTTCACTAGAAGTAATGTAACTTTTGAATAAACAGGAAGCTACAAGAATGTGAGGAGCTAGTAGAACAGAACCAGTATCCTTTTTCCTCTGTCTTCCCAGGCTATGTTAATGTGACATTATGAAAGAAGTTCATCTGACTCATCTGTTTCTTGTCATTGGAGCGCAGAACTATAAAAAGATGTGGAAGCGCTCGTATCTGTAGGCAGATTTATGACTAGGAAAAAGATTAACCTGGCACGGAAAATTTCTGACGTTTATTTAGGAGAGGATGAAATAGAAACAAGCTCAGATTTATACCTTTTGTTGGGTGGGGTTTTTTTTTCCCCTCCCTTCAGAAATAGAAGCATAACTAGTTTAGGTTCTGGAAAAACTTTTTGAATCTCTGCATAATACCAAGGCTTCAAATCTAGTTTATATTTGCAACTTCACATAGGGGCAAATGGTTATTTTAACAAATGACTGTCTTTGCTGTTAATGAAATCAGTTACAATAACTTTGGCACCAGTGACTGTCAGTGACTCTGACTTGTGAAGTGTTCTCTTAACTACGACAAGTTGCACTGTGATTTCAACGTAATGTCCGGTGCAGATCTACCACTCCCCTTAAATTATTGCAAGTGAGAATATTTTGAATGCTAGCAAAAATGAGTGCTTGTGCCCGTCCTTCAAGCCTCTCAGCCATTTCTCAGATACTTCAGTGGGAATGATACGAATGTGCACGTAGTTCTGTTTTGAATGTCTAATGCTTTTCCTTTTGGACAGACTGAAGGAAAAACTAGCTGTAGCACGTTATCTTAAAATTGCTACAGAGAATGATGGTTGGCAGAACAAGTAAGGTTAGACTTTTACTATTTTAGACTGAAGTTGCAGGAAAAATTAGGGGGGGGAACAACTTGATTTCTATGGTTTCATCTTGGACATGACATGATTCACTGGGGTTTTTTGCTTGGACTCTGCTACTCATCCATGCTTACTCAAGACACCTCACTTGATCTGGAAAAATTGACACTTACTGAAGTATCTTGCCTGGAACCTGTTTATACTCCAATTTCTGGAAGTCACTTCCCAGTCTGGCGTACCATCATACTCAGTTATTAGTGCCCCGCTCAGTGTCTTTAAGTAGTTGATGGCCACAGAGTACGTGGTTTTCCTGATCGCATGCTGAATTCAAGTTCGTACTGTTCTCTTACTCTAAATTGCACCTTTTGACTTAACTGAATCACTGGAATGAATGCAGATTCTTGGTAAAGCTGAAAATTGCACTTGTCTTGTAGAAATTCCCTTTTGAGGTGTGTTTTTTTTCTAATAGTTCTGCATCAAAGTTAAATGCCTCCAGCAAAGTGATCTCAGTTTTGTTGATGTATCTGTGGTGTAAATTCAGAGCACAATTGATCACGGAGGGAGTAGGATACAGTTCCTCAAACTTGTCTAGTTAGCATCCAGCTGAAGTTGGGGAGGCTGCCAGACTTGGTAGTAAGTACAGGCTGGTGAAATTATATGTAACAGAGAACTAAAAGTAGAATGGTAGGACCTGGACAGCCTGCTGATCCTCTCTAGCTGTCACATCCTAAGAATATTCGTCTTCTGCCTCTTTCCAGTCTGCATACTACTACTCTTTACTTGAGTTCCTCTCCCCGTTTTCTACACGTTTTTAAACATGAGAGCTAATAACAAGAAGTATTGCAAGCCTTCGTTTTGGGGGAGGGAGAGTTTTTTGGTGTTGGTTGGTTTTTTTGTTTGCTTGGGTGATGTTTTTGTTTTAGAAATAGTTCTGAAACGTTCTTGAAAGCATTGTTGGGAGTTTAAGGATGTAAAAATGGTTGCAAAGGTATTCAGTTCCAACAATTCAGCCAGCTGCTTACTGCTTAAAAGTCAACTAGTAAAGTATGGATTGAAGATGTATTCCTGTCTAAGGAAATGGATGTGGTGTTACTATATGTGTCTGTTAGGTATGAGAAAATTGACCTGCAAAGAGTAAATTCTGCAAGGTGGACAAATCATTTAGACTTGTCTGGGCTCTACAGACAGCTGGCAAGGTAGCTTTGTTGCTGCCAGTTCTGCATGTGTCTATGGGGAGCGGCAAGGAGGAAGCCAGAGAACTGCTGCGGACTCCAGCATGGCTGTGTCCCTATGCTCGCTTGATTTGACTGGAAAGGGATGAGAGCATTGCAGAAGCTTGTGTGCTGTACCGTGGTTGCTGTGAGCTGTCTAAGCATCATTGTTTAAAGGCCCAGATTGCCCTTTGGTCTTGACAGCTGACAGCCTCTTCTTCGTAATCTCAAAAACAGTGCTCAGATGTCCTCAGGCACTGCTTCCGCTTCTGGAATTCTGGCTTCCAAAACTTCCGTGGCTGTTGCTGGTTTCCTAGCCTGTTCATGCTTGCTTCAGACAGCTTTTGATGGCATAATCCAAGAGCTGAAACTTTGCAATGTCTTGTAGCATTTTGATGAGGTTACCAAGCCCACCTCAGTTTGAAGACAGCTTTACTAGCTTTTGAACTATAGATCCACTTTAATGCAAGCTAGGCTTGCATTTCAGGTACTGGAGTCCAGATTTTAATGTCTTGCTATGATATGATTTTTTGAAGTTCATTATGTGGCATCTGAAGTCTTCCTTAAAAGCATTGTTAAGTTGTATACTTGCTTTGAAATCTGTAGGACTATAGATAGATAGCTGTCATTTCCAGACATGGAAAGATTACTATAGTTCATTGTTGTCAGTAGCTATTGTGTGCAGTCAGGATGTCCTGGGGAAAGAGCGTGCATGGTTTAAAGTTGATGTTAAGTACATCAGCATTCCAGTGGTAGTAAGCTAGAAGAAAGCTGTTTGTATTCCACTGAATTACTAAGAGCTCGGACTAACCTTTTGTGGAAGAAGTGGTAATTCTGAAAACTTTGAGATTGGTTTTTCCGTTTGTGATGGATCCTGAAAAGAAAGGATTTCTGTGGTATATAACATGTAAAGCTTAACAAAACAGACAGCATTTCTTTAGGGATAGGCTGTCTATATTGATGTCTCGCTAGCAAAGTGAAGGAAGTACTCTTTGAAGACAGTGCAGCTAATGGATATACAAATGTTTCAGTGGTAAGTGCTTTAAATGTATAGACAGTTTTTTGTTGGTTCGTCTTAGTTTTGAAACAGTTTGCGTTGCTAGCACTGAGATGATTTTTCCAGTCATTAGTGGCTGGTAATAGATCTTACAATAACTGTTGTTGCTTAATGATTTGGAATGCGAAGTTTAGATTTATAAGCAGCATTACCTCTGGAAAGCTGAGGTTTTCAACTAACCTGAATTAAGGAAAAAAAAAAATCCACTGCTGTTTACAGAGTTGTTGAAAAAAATTATTGTCTGTGAAGCTTTATTGAGTCTCATTTCAAACAAAGGTGCCAGAGGCATTTTTTTATGTAATTACAAAGTGTAGAAGAACAAAGAGGTAGGAGAAGCCTTGGTTTAGCAGCGAACTGTGGCAACAGAGACTGCTAATATTTTTGTAATATGTGGCATTTTTGTTATTGCTGTAGGCTTATTGCAACACATTCTTCAAATCTGCAAGTGATTGTGAAAATAACCCATGAGAAGAATATATATTTTTTTGTAATAGCTTTGTATAGAAATAGTTGTTATTAAAATGGTGATTTGGCCTGTTGACATGCTGTGTAAAAAGGAATGGGTTCAGCTGTGCTACTTTACTGGTTAAAAACTTTTCCTTTCGCAAAGGAAGTCTAATGGGGGAGCAGATTACTGTACTTTCTTTGTTACCCGTTAGTGTTTAGGCACCTGGCAGGAAGTTTGAATACTTTTTAAGATTAAAGTCTGTTACTTTAATTTGCTAAGAAAATATGCATAGAATGGGCAACACTTTAATGCGATTTAATTTTTGCTACTTCTGGAAGTCATTACGATCCCTTATTTTCATACTTTTACTTGAAATGTGAGAAGGATACATTGTCACAGGTCTTGCAAAAAGCGATGAATAGGTGTCTCATTGCGGTGTCTCTGAAACAGATGATTGTGAATGTAACTTAGGCTTCTAGGTAATTAAGAATATTGCATTGCTTAAAAAAATCAAGCTTTTTAAAAATAAATACTAATATGAAATGGTCACTCCTCCCAATGTAAAACTGGGAAACTTCCATCCAGAGAGCTCAGCTTCAGCTCAAAGGAGTGTACTTGACTTCTATAAAAAAAAATTCCCAGTCGCCAATGATTAAGGAGTTAAGTTGGAAACAGACAAAAATGGTTATTTTTTTGTATTTTCCTTTCTCCCTCCTCCCCCTTGTCCAGTAGTTGTTAATAGAAACTCTGGATGAATCACTCTTCTTGTCTCATTATTCCAGTTTGTTATGGAAGCATGTTAAAGGCTCAGTGTTGAGTGCCTGAATACTGGTCTTGATCACCAGTTTAAACCCTCTACCCTTTTTCTGTTTTGAAACACTCCCTTTCTTATTCCAGAATAATGATAGTTATGCTGAGATTCTTCCCCACTTTTAACAGGCAAAACTGAGGGGCCTATGCCAGAAGATGGAGCGAATAATTAAAGGATTTTGCAACAGACACTACCTTTCGATAGTTTTCTGTTTGTCTGCACTCAAGCCAGAAATCTTGTGTTCTGGATACATACCCAAGATTGCATACAGCGGGGAGCGGTGCACCCCTATAAACTACTGCTGCTGTTCTGAATTCTGAAATTTCTACCCAGAAAACAGTTTTTCAAATATTTGACTGCATTTGTGAGCTGCTTTGTGGCGTTGCTGCCATGTGATTTGACTCTTGCTGGTGAATGACTGTTTTTCCTCTTCCCCTCACGTTACCATCATGTTCCTACACAGAGCTGCTTCTTAAGTGGGAAGATAAAGTGAAAGAGGAATCGGTTTTCATTGTGGGAAGCATCTGGATTGTGTTAATTTCTTTTGCTTTAGTGTTTACTTTCTTACTAATATTTTTAACAACTGTTTTTTTCAGTTGTTCAGAAAAGTATCATGTTGCATGTTCTGTAGAAGACTTTGTGTATAAAACTTGTCTTTATGCCTAGTAAACTTGCTTGCTTGACCTCAGCTCTCACCGTTTGGTTTTCATTTTTTTCCAAAGCTGTGAACTTCAAAGAGGTTAATGAAGAAAATAAGAGAGAACTCTTCAGTGAAATATTTTCTTCCATTGAAACATTGGCATTCACCTTTGGAAACATGTAAGTTGGAATCTAGAAAGAATTTTCAAAGAGGTCGGTGGAGCTGAATGAAATTAAGACTAAACAACAAAGAAAACTTTAGTTTTCTTTTGGACAAATATTAGCTGATAAACTAATTTAAATTAACCATATCCAGAACAGTTTTACTGCTTTGTTTGTGTATTGGGGTTTTTTTTTCCTTAACAAGGAAAATGGTGATGGTATAGAAAAGAAATTGCAGGGAATATAAGACTACTTATAAAAATTGTTTTGCAAAACTTTAAAGGATATTAGAAACGCTATCTGGATTTTTGTTCTCACTGCTCTGAACTTGCTTGGTGAGGTAAAGTAATGAAATAACACAATTCTTTGTTTTTCTGGCAGTGTTTCAGACTTCCTTATGGGAGATGTAGACAATGGCTCGTCATTGGGACTTCCTGTATCTCGGAGAAGTCAGGTAGGCTAAACATGTTCTCTTGGATTGTGGAATTATATCTTTTAAAGGAGATCTTCATTTCCACTGAAACTGAGCATCATGGGGCTGGGACACTTGGAGTGTTCTGAGTGTTAAACCAAGATTAAACCTGTTTTAAAAATGCATTCAAAGTTTCAGATACTTGAATGTATTCTCTGTTACAAATGCCAGTGATGACTCAGCGGGGCTAGTGCTCAAATTTGTGGATTATAACCTGCTGTAATTGTGTTTGAGATTTTTAAATTAAGTGAAAAGAACTAAAAACTTTAAGATACTTGAATTATTTGCATGCTGGAGTAGTTACAACCGACCTGTTAGACCTAGAAGCTAAAGGTTTAATGACCTCTTTGGCCTTTAAAGGGCTATACTCAATACAAAATACCCTTTTCTTCTTCCAGAGCCCAGTTTGTGCTGTAGCTGTTTTAACAATTCACTAAGCGAACTGAAATAGCACTGTCAAAGAAAAACATCAGCGTTTTAAACTCCCCTTTAAACACTTCGAAGGTGAAATTTAAAAAATGCTCAGTACCGAATTCTGTTCTGAATATGTAGAAGCAGACTTTCAAGTAAATCAAGTCAAATAAAAAGATAATTGCAAGGAAAATGCAGTTGGTAATTGGTGTGTATGACAAGCTAATCTGTAGCTAGATTAACAATTTTAGGTTGTGGGGTTTTTTTAAGGGCTTCATTGTAATGTACTTAAAGCTTTAGCATGCCTTCATCCAGGCTTGATCATAGTGATGCTGTGCAGCTACATCTGAGAAGTGGTCTTTTTAGAATTTTCACTGTGTTTGATAACACATGTGTGAGAAAGATGGATGAGCACGGACGTTCCACTTCTGTAGCTGCTACAAAACTCATCTTTGCATCATGGAGGGGGAAGGAGGCTACTCAGAAAACTGGTTCCAGCAGACTTAGAATCAGAAGATTAGGTTGCTGATAAAGAGTATGAAATAAAATAGCACAGAAGACAGCATCCCATTTAACTTCAATGAGATGATTTGAACAAGTACTATTTCAGCTAATCAGTTCACCAGTAGAAGGTGATGAATTTGCCAATGTTTTAATCTTGTAATGGCATTGCAATGCAAAAATGTGTTCCTGTGGAACGAGATGGTCCCATATATTGTATTGTGAAGTGAATGCTTGGCTAAAAGATTACTCTTCTGAACACGGGAGTGGGGGAAGACCAAGGAGAAATTAGAATATAGTGAAATGAAGAAGGAACTCTGTTCTAGATGTTCCAGAAGTCACCAGCATATATTTAAAAGCCCTTTTTTGTGCTGTCACTTGCTTTTCCTGATGTTGAAGGAAACAATTATAAATTTTGGAACAGGTACTGTAATATGGTTCAGTTTCTTGGACATCTGTCTTAAATTTAAGTGCATTTTCATTCAGACAGATAAATACACATTTAACAGATAAAGCATTTCACTTAGATTTGCAATTCAGAGAGCAATTTGGAGGCCAACTAGGAGTTGAGTGTTAGGAGGAGTTAAAAGCAAAAAATGTAAGTAGCTGTATTAACTTTTCATTCCTGTAGATGTGTACATTCGGTAGTTGAGCGTAGAAGCTAGCTGTATCTTAAAAGGATTAGAGCATAACATTTTGGTAGAATTTAACATGTAAATGCTTTGAGGGTTAATTAAGGGGAGAGACTTTAATTGACTTAAGGTATCGACCTCCCTAACTAAACTGTTGAGGATTGCTCTAAGGTGGAGGGGGGAGGCTGATCTTGTTTCTCTTGGCTGCAGGGGAGTCTACATTCTTTAGTTCAGGCATTCCATTAGAAGCTTAAGTTAAATGATATGTATACCCCCTCTTAGCAAATGTAATTGTTCTCATTTCAGCCCTTGTAGTACAGCCAGAAGTACAAGGTGGAAGCGAAGATATTTCTTAATTAAAAACAGAATAGCTTTAGAATACATTGGAAGAGCTGAGACAGGCATGTCTGACCTTTCATTACTCAGCAAGCTGTTTGAATGCTAGTTGATGCTGTGTAGAGCTGAGAGCATAATAAAGGAGAAGGATAAAATTTTGAAAATGCATGCAGAGATTTGTCTTTGTCACTGTGAGCGTTCTTGGGTAGTGGGGAAAAAAGGCAGAAGAAACTGGTTGAAGTTGAGAAGGGAAATCTATTTAGAAGTCTAGCTTTTTTTTTTCTAGGCTCCCTGGGATGAGTCATTGGATGTTTGAGGGGGCAAGCTGTATGGGTCAAGTTCTGATAAGTTGTAGGACGTAAGCACATGGACTTTTAGTTGCTTTTAAAACATGGTATTCCATATTTGCAGTGGTGTGAATGGATGAATGAACATTGATTGTCTGTCCTAATTAGGTTCTGTGCCTGAATTACTGGAAAGGAGTGAGCAGTTCTCAGGACTGAAATTATTTAAGTCTTACAGAATGGGAAACAATTTTTAGTACCTTATGAAGAACCTATAAGTGCCTCCTGAGTTAATATAAAGTATGGGGTTTTTCTTATTATTTGTTTTTCCCTAACAACTGTATGCCACTTCAAAATTTACCTGAAAACAGTAATAATTCACACCCAAATCAGATCTAAGTCTAGGGATGTTCAGGCTTTCTGTGCAACTGCATATTGATCCNGTTAATATAAAGTATGGGGGTTTTCTTATTATTTGTTTTTCCCTAACAACTGTATGCCACTTCAAAATTTACCTGAAAACAGTAATAATTCACACCCAAATCAGATCTAAGTCTAGGGATGTTCAGGCTTTCTGTGCAACTGCATATTGATCCATCTCTACATTGATTTCTTTTTTTTTTTTTTTACTGTTTGGTTGATAGACAGCTTTGGATGGATTTCCCACCTGCTCTGAAAAAGCTCTCCCATTTTACTGAAACTGTTTTACAGCAAGTGTACTACTTTTCCACTTTCTTAGGAATGGGGCTGTTCTGTAGACTGTGGCTTGATTCTGTTCAGTGTAATTGATGATTAATACCTTGCATGTTTTGGTATACAGAAAAGCTGCTTTTGCTGTAAACAGTGACTGAGGGATTTTTCTGTAACTTATGACCAGTTTCCATTTACATTTAAAAAAAAAAAACCAAACAAAACAACAACTTGCATCATTGTTGCTGTTCTCTGTTTTAGCTTTAAGTCTGAAAAGAACAAAATATAAAATGGGGACAATCTGTTCTTGTAAAGCTTAAGACTGCTTTGCAGCTATTTCTCGGCCTTTGTCTTCTGCTTGCTCTCTGCTTCTGTTTTCAAGAGTAGTTTATTCATTTAAAATGAAGTCGGGTTGTGTTGGTTTTTGTGTTTTTTAAAAGCAGGCGTGATTACTAGGTAAACTTAATCGCTTAAATTTGTTCAGCGGCCTGGTTTACAGCACAGCCCTACAAGTAGTTCAATTACACAATTAAAGGGGTAGCAAAATGTAGCACGAGAACAAAGGTAGGGATGAAATCTTGTGCTAAATTCCTTTTATTATTGGATTAAATTCCGTCAGGTTGTACTGATTATCAGAGCTTCGTTAGCAAGTGTTGCTAGTCAGCTGTTGTGCCTACAGTGTGCACCTGCAAGTGATTTAGGAGAAATCATAACTTTATTCCCTTGAGGAAGAAACACAGGATTCCAATGGCTTGTAGCATGGTGTCTGTTATACCTATATGACATTAGGTCTGTATGAAATGCTTTTTAAAAGATAGGTAGAGATCTGAGAAAAGCTGGAGGTCACTTAAATGATATTTATCAACCCAATTTGTTAAACAATTAACTCTTTAAACACAGTCTTCCAAGATCATTGCTTTAAAGGTGTATAATGATTCCTTGCTATTTATTATGGCTTAATCGACAGCTATGGGAGCTTAGAAGGTATTGTGCCCTGGATGAGAGGGAGTTACAGCACAGTTCGTTGCTTCATCTGCAAAAAAGAAAGGGACTGATGATGCTGTTTATTTTGTTAGCCTGTCAGTTCTAGTGAGAGCTCTTCTTCTCTAACTTAACATTTTGTTTCTTGTACACTAGTCTTTTGAGAATCTTTCGGTGGAGTCTGGGGGTTCATTGCACGAAAGGGATGATATTCAAGGTAGGTCATTCATTTAATATTAATAAACATTAATCTGTATCTGTGTCTTTGTCTTCTGAAATGTTATAAGTAAGTTGCTTGGTCACTTTTTTACACCTATGTTGCCATTAAAATGTCACTGTAAAAAAAAATTGCTATTGCAGAGGTTTTATGCTTTTGTGAATAACCTACCTGAGGTGCTTTTCCGGGGCAGAAAGAACCAAGGTGTGAAGTGCTTTTCTATGTCATCATACGATTGGTGTTTTGTTGGCTTACTTTCTTAAAGGAAGTTATGCTGACCATATGACTACTCCAGATAAAATACTATGACCCTTTAATTTGTTCTAAAACCTCTTGTCAGTCTTGTTTAGAGTCAACTAGCATTAAAGACCAATTCAAGATCCGAGCTGCTTAAGCATTCACATTTGGCTAATACTGGCTTTGCTCTCAGTGTGTGTTCATGTCTAAAATTCACTTCTTTGTGTTCAATGCTTTCTTTCCAGGACATCTTCGAGCAGAGGAGGTTGATAGCATGCTCCTAAGAAACGACAGCGGAATTGAATCAGCTCTGTCCTATGCTAAAGCATGGTCAAAATATACCAAGGATGTAGTCGCGTGGGTAGAAAAAAAGCTTAGCTTGGGTGAGTGGCTCTTTCTGGCATTTAATCAGCTTTGTCATGATGAAATTAAATCTGTTGTCAGGCCTCTGTGCTGCAGACTGTCAATAATGTGATTTCTAAATTAGTAGCTGTTCTGCTGAAGTGGACAGAACTGTCATGCATTTCCTATAATTAAAGACCTGTAACAAAGTGAAGGTGGTCCCCTCTATACCTGTCTGTTAGAGGAAAAATATAAAAAGCATTTAGCATGTGGTACCATTGTTAGCGTAAACAGTAACTGTGATTTTTTTTTTTTTAACAGAAGTGGAGTGTGCTAAAAACTTAGCAAAAATGGCTGAAACTGCTAAAGCTGTTGTTGGACACCAGGTGAGTACGTCTTAGGGGCTTTTTTTAAAGTCTTAAATGTGTATTGGATGCCTTGCCCAAAAGTGAAACTTTGGGGATGTTGGTAGATGGATTTTTAAGTTGATACAGAATTGATTTTTACCGTAAATCACTAGTTAAAAGATCTGCTGTATGTTATTTCTTCCTATCTCCTATGGAAATTTGGATATATAAATGTGTTTTTGTTGAAAATGTAGAATAGCCTTATAGTTTTCACAATACGCATTTTTTCTGTCTAACACCTTATATGCTTTGTGATTTGGACTTGTAGACTTCTCTTTCAGAGTGTTTTCCTAGTAAAATGAAATGTAGCTGAGAAATCAGTCATTTTCTACATTGCTGCCTAACTCTGACTTTCACAGACATACAAATACCTTACTAAATTTAACTAAAAGTCTAGTTCAATTATACGTCTGTTTATAATGTCAGCATGCTTCTACTCTACCTAGAGTATTAATGTTTTGTTGTGTAATTTTAGGATTATATGCCATTCCAATCAATATTCATTAATGCTTTCCAAAATGATATTGAGAACAATCAACTTTGGCAACAAACAGCTGCTGCTCTCCAGTCTAACAAATTTGTGCAGGTAAGTTTAAAGAAAAAAACCCAAGATATTGTTTAAGTTTTTAAAAAGTTTTGTAACAGCACAGATTATTCAAAAGAGCAGACTTGCAGCCTATAAGCCTTTTATGTACTCTATTAATGTTTCCTGTCTAGCCTCTTCTTGGAAGGAAAACTGAGTTGGATAGACAAAGGAAAGATATCAAGGAGCTTTGGCAGCGAGAACAGAAAAAAATGGTTGGTATTTCTTTCTTATCTAACTGTTCAATTTAAAGTTCTTCAAAAGGACAAATCTTTCAAACTAGGCTGTTATGTAGTATGTAATTGTCAATTTCATGACATATTTGTCTTTGTAAGAGGTTGTCCTTCTTTGACTATATACTTTGAAAGGCAGCGTACAGACCTGTGCATCTCTTTAAACATAACATTAAATAACTGGAAAATTAAAATAATTAATTCTTTTGCTTTTTTCTTTTGTTGCATTCTGCAGCAAGAGCTGGAAGCTGCTCTTAGAAAAGCTAAGTTGCTATATACACAGCGTCAAGATGAGTATGAAAAGGCAAAATCCTGCACTGCTCGTGCTGAAGAGGAACATCTTAGCTCAAGTGGAAGCTTTGTTAAAGATTTCAGCAAGCAACTAGAAAAAAAACGAAGGCTAGAAGAGGAAGCCCTTCAAAAAGTAAGAGGTTTTTGTTCCTTGCTTTTAAAGTTAAGCCTACACTGGCTTTACTCATGCTTTTTGTATGGGAGCATTTGAGCAAGTGTTCTGTTCATAATTCTCAATTTTAATCGTGCTATACTCTTTCAGGCTTTTATCCTAAATGTGACTCTGCAGTTACAAGCATCTTGTATGGTTTTTATTCTTGCTTCTAGTATCAAGGCTTGTAGTCCATCAACACTTTATACTTGTGTTTTCTCTAGGCTGAAGAGGCCAGTGAACACTATAAAGCAAGCATGGCAGAGGCTGAAGAGAAAAGAAATTTTTTGGAAAGCTTTAAAAGTGATGTCTTAACACAGCTTCGGGAGCTTATTTACCAGTGTGATCTTACTCTTAAAGCTGTAAGCCTGCTTTTTAAAATACATTTGGCACAGATACATAAATGTTCAGATGAAAACAAAGCCCCATCTATAGTGTTAACTGCTTAAGATACAAAGTTTTCAAAGGACAGAGGTCAAGCCAATAGAGAAAGAAGGAAAACTTTTGATATGTCTGTGGTATGCTCTTTCTGTGAAGAGTTTAAAAAAAAAAGGGTGTTGTATGTGTCTTGGATGTTTTGAGGGTTTTTAATGAGCTCTGCTGCCTTGCGAGAACCCTGACTACACAATTTTTGTAAAATCGCTGTAAGAATATTGATGCCAGTAGTGTTACTCTGTTGCTTAAGAATACAGCTCCCATTCCCATTATTGTTTTCATTAGTGCGTTAGCAAAGATGTTTGGCTCAAGCACAGAATGGAAATTAACACGCTGCAGCACGGAGCCTGCTAATCTTGATGACAGTCTCAATTACGATAGGATCCATTGCAATTCATTTAATGTGTTAATTTAATGTGTGTAAATAAGCAAAGAATTGTCAAAACGGTGTATCTACATACACAGTTTTTTAGAAAGTTTTAAGAGCGTATTCTACCAATAGATGTGTACTTTTTTAGATGAGACAAAGACAATTTAATGCTGGGCGGGGAGCAGAGAGGGAAAATAAAAACCACACACACACATACTGCCCTCCCCAAGCAACCCAAAACCCAACCCATAAGACCAGTAGAAAGCTTAGACAAACTTGTCAGTTCAGGTAGATCTAAATAGCAAACTGCTTTGCAATCCCAAAGCTGAAGAAGCAGCCATGCAGTGTCCCCTTCCCCCGTCTCTGCCTTGTGATTAAATAGAAGTTTTAGGTAATTTGACAAAGAAAGTGTTCAGTTAATCTGTTCTGTTGGAACAAGGAGTTTTGTCCATTTCTTGTCTCAAGGTAAATATGGAACTCATCTGGGTTTGGAACTCCCAACTACTTCACACTGTAGTGGTGACTAACATTCCCTCCAGAGCATGAAAATTGCCTTTTTGATAGCAAGAAACTTTGCTGTTTATGTTTACCAACCCAAAGTGGGAAGCCATTGGAATTGCTTTTGCTACCTAGAAGATTTAATAACCCAGAAAGAAGAGGAATATGAGTATCTGTACTACAGATGAAGTTTTTTGCAGTCAAATTTCAGGAATCTTGCACAAAGTCTTATTGCTACAAGCGTTACTTTTTTCTGGAATTTTTCTAGTTTAAATAACTTTCTGTTGGGTTATTAATTTGGGTTGAGCAAAGTACAAGTGAAATATCTAGTAAATTATGTACAGATATTGAAAATGTTTTTCTGCTAACAGGCAACAGTTAACTTGTTCCAGCTGCAGCACGCTCAAGTTGTATCTCTTCCCGTTAACTGCCAGTCCCTCTGTGAGAGTGCCAAACTCTATGACCCTGGTCAGCAGTATTCAGAGTTTGTGAAAAGCTTGCCAAAGGAAGGTGTTCCTATTGAATCAGGTTCTTTTGAAACCCAGAGTTCCCAGGTTGATGGGTAAGTCACAAGCTACAGGTAGCATTTGCTTGGTTTAAAATTAAATGCTAGGCAGAAGTGTTTAACAGTAAAACAACATTTTTTGAGGAATAAAATGAATCCTGGTGTTTCACCATGTCTTACTATTCTCTGTTTCTTTGACTTATCTTCTGGTAGGTTATATATATATAGTGTTGACTTTAAAACCTGACTTTAAATTCTGAAGCAGAATGTAATTTTGTGTAATAAGATTTCCTAAACCATTGACAATTTTTGTGCAAGAATTGACTTGTTACTATTTTAATATAGTTACTGGTTAATATGAAACATGTAAATTTTTAACTCTGTAGCATGGTGTGGCAGTAATATTTGATAATCTGTTTAGAAAGTCTGAGGAGGTACTTTCCCTTGTCTGCAGTCCTTGCTGCTACACTACCTTCCTTCATACTGATTACATTGGACAACTTTTTTGGCAAGAAGTGTTGCTTGATTTCTGCCTCATGCTAAAAAAAGTTTAGAGTCCACATGTCCTTATATTAAAACTTCATTATTTTTTCCAACCTGTGTGAAATGGCACTTTGTACTGTTAATCTATTAAAGATACAGCTAATATGGAAGTAAAGACTAGAAGACAAAAAGACAAGTCCTCGTGTCAGTATGCCAAAAGCTTTTCCACCTTTAGCTTGTAAAATAGTCATCTTGGCACTAAAGCACGAGAATATCCATTCCAATCTGTGTGTTTCACAGTTCTACAGGAAAGTGTCGTCATCGTCTTTCAAAAGAAAACGAAATACAAAAATCCTAATGCTTGAGTCAGACTTCTACCAACAAAAGCCAGGAAATTCAAAGATAAAGCTGAGATTCTTAGTTCTTGTCTGTAAATTTCCTGCCTTTTAAGACTGATTTAGACTATACTCATAAACTTTGACTTAGGGCAATTTAACTCTGCAGCTCCCCAAGAAACTGATGAGCATGAAATTTCAAACTCTTTGTGTGCTCTCACGGCCATTTACTGCTGAAGATTTATAGGAGTGTGGTTTTTTGTCCTCCCCTTTCCTCACCTTTTATTTTCTTTGACATGGCCTTGTGATTCTTCATGTACTTTAAGTGATCTCTTTTTATTGTTTAGGTCTGCATTTTTTTAAGGAACAGTAGCTTGGACAAATGCGAACTTTAATGTTTTTTAAGTCTTTTTTTTTTCCTTCAGCTGGATAGAGTAGAGCTGATAAAGGAACACCTTCCTGACTGCTAACTTGGCTAGCAGGTCATTTTATCCACACGTGCTCCAGGATTTTACATTAGTTACTGTTAACTGTTTTCTGTTCTTACCTTGAGAGCATGTTTTCACAGTGGACTGACTATAAGCTCTCTGGTACTCAACATATTTTCTGTGCTTTTAAAAAAGCACAGCATTTTAACACCTATATGTTTATAGGTGGATGGTCCTGATGGCTGGGCAGAGAATCTTTTGGAGGAAAGCATAAAAGTAGGATGCAGTAGCCTGTGAATTATTCTGGTCTAGATGAACAGATTTGCTGTTTTTTGAAACTCTGCAAAATAACAGTCATAATACCTTGCAGAGACGAGGAACAGCTGATTTACATGGGAGGAGGGGGAACATTGGGAAATTGCACATTTAATTTAAAATAAGTTGCCTCTTTATTTTTTTATTTGGGCTTTAGTAATTACATGTCAAATATGTATGTTCATGAACAGCAATTAAGTGAAACATTCTTACCACACAGGCATAAAAAAACCCGTTGCTTTTCATTTAATTCTGTCTTACTCTTCAAATCACTTTCTTCTCTCTGAAGGGTTTTTAATAAGCAATCAACCAACAGTGTCCATACATCACATGGTAACTTATCTCAGTGTTCAGGAGACTTTCTTGCTCAGACGTTAGATGATGTGGGAAGCCCAATTTATCATTGTTCACAAAAGATTGGAGAGAAGAGATCTTCCAGCAGCACAGATATCCAAGGTAGCTCTGTATTTCATCTAGAGTTCAATCTCTAAATAAAAATACCAGAAAAAACAGGTGCTTGATGTCTCACTTGCAGAAATGGAGCACTGAAGGGATTAAAAAAATATATTGAAGTTCAAAACCTGTAAAAACAGTTATGTACTAGAGTATAAGGACAAATGGAAAACTGCCTGTATGTATACCTACAGTATACATACCTTGTATGTATGTATACCTACAGTATACATACCTTACCTTGACAGTAAAGGTGACAAGTAATTCAAACAGCAATTACTGTCAAGCTTGGTGTACTAAACTATTTGAATTAACTTCAGCAATTCAAAATCCATTGATTTTTCTAAATACGATGTTGATTTCAGGTCTTTTGCAAAAGCACAGTTGTGAAATTTCTGCAATGAATTTCCTTAATCCAGAAGCTTTTATAGAAATACATGCTGTGTTTTTTTCACTGTATTGCATGCTTGTGTAACTTTTGCAGTATTTTCCTATTTTGAATATAATCATAGTTAGTCTTTAAATAAAAAGAAAATAATGTCATTTTGTCCTTGACATTTGGAATTTGTGGGTTTTCTTTTCAAAGTAATCCGAGGGCCACCACCGTTCAGATCATGGTCAGTTGGCAACCAGAGTGGAGGAATGTGCAGTGATTCTGAAAGTGCAGGGGGGAGCAGCGAGTCACGATCCATGGATTCTCCATCTGCTAGCCCAGGTACAGCTACACATGCTGCTGTACGAGTTTGAAGTCTTTTCTTTGGACTTTTACATTAACGAAGACATCGTTCTTAGTTTAGCAAGTGTTTGACAGAGCCTGTAATGAAAATGAGCAGTTGAGTGGAACTAATACTTACAGCTTCCTGAATTTTTCTCATCTGCTAGGGGATTTTAAAAGACGACTGCCTCGAACACCTTCCACTGGTACTATGTCATCTGCAGATGATCTTGATGAAAGAGAACCACCATCTCCTTCAGACTGTGGTAATGTTGTTTCCACACCTGAAGTCCCCAGAAGATGCTTTTTGTTGTAGAGTGTGGCTTTTCTTTTTAATGTGCTGAAGAAAAGTACATTAACAAGGCTGTGATTACCAACAGCATTTTTTTTGCAATACAATGTGCATCCACTTGAGGTTGAGAGCTGAAGAATAATGTTTGGGTCATTTTAATGAAAAGGTGCAGAATTGTCTTCATACATTCAGGTTAACTATATGGGCAGCCTTTGAACATTCCTAGTGTCTTCACCCTCCTGAGGTAAACATAAGTGATCCACTAACCATTCCATCCAGACATGTGCATTTAAAATTAGCTGCACAGCACTGAGATATGCAAGATCACTACTAAAATTTGAAACACACAGATGCGAAGAGTTGGTAATTGGCAAATTGGAAAAAAGTGGATGCAAATGTTTAGGATAATAACTAAGATTTTACCCTTTTCAACTTAGATAAGCAAGTTTGGCAGTGTGTCCCAGATTTGACCAGACCGTTTCTAATTTTCAAATTAATTTTGACTGTATAAATACAGTGTTGCCACAGTTACTGAAACCTGAGTAACTGGATTATCAGAAATGGTTCTGTGGGATGTCTGCAGTGCTTACAAACTAGTTCCAAAATATTTGTGGCACTTGCTTGGTGAAGCCTTTAGGAAATTCTTGGGTTAGCACTTATTTCCTATATGTGTACTTGCCTTCTAGGAATGAGCCTGCGGTTAACAATACTAATTTAGATCCAGATTTAAAGCATGGCAACATGTTAATGAATGTGATCTATAACTTGGAATGGTATTGTTTAATCGAGACTTGAGTTGTTAAGAAGCTTTCTGGGCAGCTGACTGTGTGTTAAGTTTTTATCTGTAAAACAAAGTATTTTGGTTCACAGAGTTGTTGATAGCATTTTAAGTAAATGAAAAAAAATTATCACATAAAGCACCAATTGCTATTTTGAATCCTTTAGAAAATATTTTAATGTTACCGTAGGAGACTAACAATCAATGATTCTTAACTTTATATGGGTTCTGCTGTGAGTGTGTGTTAATTCTTCTCTTCTGCAAAGTATTCTTTTTTTAAGTATTTCAGAAACACTGTAGGCCAAACCATAATGTCATCTTTCATCCTTCAGTACAAGATTTTGAAATACATACGATGAAACTTTCATGAATAGTTGCTTGAACTGCAGGGCAGTTGGAATGAAATGTCCTAAAATTTTCCAATGCCAATAATACAGGAGAAAACTGAAATACTTCAAAACGCAAAACTATGATTGTTTGATTCCACTCTTACGTGAGATTATTTGGTAGTTAATGTGTCTCTTGTGTAAGAGGTAACCTGTGATTTGAAATGTTTTTGGTTACTTTGATAGTTGCTATTACTTAGAGAACCCTGTGTTCTGCAGCATGGTTCTGAAAAGTCAGAATAAATACCCTATCCCAATAGTGGATACTAGAACGACTGTAACAGAGAAATTCTCTCCAGGTTTAAACGATGTGACATCTGAAACTGCAAATTCTCCTGGACCTTTTAGAAATGCTAATATGTCTAAAGCAGCACAAACACACAAACTACGGAAGCTGAGAGCTCCATCTAAATGCAGAGAATGTGACAGCTTAGTGGTATTTCATGGAGCTGAATGTGAGGAGGTAAGTTGAAAAGTAGTTTAAGTTGCTGCTTGGGATTTATGTAAAGTTGGGAGTTTTGGAAAATTGCATTATTTTTCTGTATTAAAAATACATATTTTATGGCTCATAGAATTATCATGAACTCAAAGAAAAAGCAAAACAATAAATCTTTCAAAAAAATAAATCTTTCCTTTTGCTCACACGTGGGGTGACAGAGATATTTCTTATGGTGTCAGATGGTATAAAACCATGTGCTTTTTTTCCTCCCCTGTAGTGTTCACTTGCATGCCATAAAAAATGTTTAGAGACTTTAGCTATTCAATGTGGGCACAAAAAACTTCATGGAAGACTTCACTTGTTTGGAGTTGAATTTGCCCAAGCTTCTAAAAGTGTTCCTGATGGCATTCCTTTCATCATCAAAAAGTGTACATCAGAAATTGAAAGCAGAGCACTGAATGTCAAGGTATGTTCAAGTTTGTTTATAAAACTTAAGTATGAACAGTCTTTTTAAAAAAACTCTTAAGATGTTAACACTGTACTGTTGATATCATCTGTGTTATACGTTTGCCTTTCAAATTAAAATAAGAGTTGTGCTGGTCTTTTAATTTTAGGGCATCTATCGTGTGAATGGAGCCAAATCAAGAGTTGAAAAGCTTTGTCAAGCTTTTGAAAATGGAAAGGATTTGGTTGAGCTCTCAGAACTCTATGCGCATGATATCAGCAATGTTCTAAAGTTGTATCTCCGCCAGGTATGTACTTCAAAAGTCAGATGGAAAACCAAAGTAGTGTAGTATACTTCTTCAGTACAAGAGAGGGGGGGGGAAAATCCTTTTCAGCAGTCCTGCAGCAGAAGATTAAATGGGTGCCTTGTGTATTTGCAGTAGGCTTCTTTATTTTCACATGGAGCCTGTAACAGGGGCAGGAAAAGCTGTGGGATGACTGACTGCTGGCATTACAACCTGTATTCGCCATGGGCATAATGTGTCTTTAAATATTAGTACCATACACAGAACAAGCTTTTGTTTATCTACTTGTAGTGAAGCTTTAATTTCTAAAACCTCCTGGTTACTGAATTTGCCTATCTTATGTGAAGTTTAAAACACTCCCATATTCTTGCCTCCTCGTGCAGACAGATGCTAATATAGTGCTGTTATATATGCTAACAGTTTCATGAAACACTCATATAATGGCCATGATGATGTTGTCATTATGGAGGCCTTATCCATCTTTTTCTTTCAAAACGGAGCTTTAAAGCTTCATGATTGAGTTTTCCAAAACAGTTTCAGCATGTATCTGAGAAAGTGAGGCTGGGATGTTGCCCAGTGAAATTACTGAGTCACTCTGAGAACTTGTTAACTCTGAAAGGAATAATCCTTAGCTGCATGGTCCTGTCTTCTTCCTCACACTGACAGTCAGACATGGGCATTCCAATCCTACGATCATCACCATTAAGTGCTTTTGAAAAATTATGAAGATGTACTCCACCTAATTATTCAAGTAACAAGGTAGCATATTAAATACATCATACTGGGGTACCAGTTTGAGGCACTGTGCTGTATTCTGAATAGGGCTCACAATTAGAAAAAAGTCAAGTAATATTTTCTTCTCATGTTCTTACTTTGTAGCTGATCTGTTGGTGTGGTTTTTAGGTAAACCTCCTCAATTTAAATGCAGGAACAGTGTTAGAAAAATGCAGTGAAGACATTTTTAAACAGAATTCTTGAGTTAAACCCTATTTGAGACTTACTAATAAAACTAATTATTTTGAGTTTTGTCCAGTCTTCCTACTTTTTGCTTTTATCTAAGCTGGGCCAATGCAAATAGCCAGGTCAGTTTTGAGGTTTCTGTCTCTCTTGTAGTTTTTTTTTATTATTAACGTTCATTTTCATACTGAGAGAATACTTAAGTCACAATTGAAAACCAGTGTTACATGGCCTAAAATCCAATTTTAAAAAATGAAATATGGACCGAACTTGATACCGCGTGTAATATACTATCAAAGATTGGAAAAATAAATAACTGCTCTGTTATCACGGTATTTGTGCATATGCAGTGTAACATCCTCCCTCATAGCAATCACTTTCTTGAAATCTGTACCTGTATTGTTAAATGCTCAGTCTTGAAACTACTGCAGGAGAGGGCTAGCAAAAGATTCCCGGAGAAAGGTGTAGGGAGGAGTGGTTTTGTTACTTCGGATTTGATTTGACAAATTATGGTTTAAGCTAATGAGTAGGGATTAAACATTGTCATCATTTAAGAAAAGATGCTAGACCAGACAAAGCTGAAGAAATCCAGGAAGGAAACGAAGTTAAAATTCAGGCTTGAGTGTGTTTCTGAAATGTTCTTATTTCTTCAGCTTCCAGAACCCTTGATTTTGTTTCGGCTTTACAATGAGTTCATTGGACTTGCAAAAGAAAGCCAGAATGTTAATGAAGAATTGGATGCTAAACAAGCTAGCCCCAAATCAAAGAATAGACAGTCAATCTGTATTGAACTGAACAGAATCATCATTAAAATCAAAGATCTTTTGAAACAACTACCTGTACCAAACTATAACACCCTTCAGTACCTCATTGGACACCTTCACAGGTAAGAAAAGACTTCAAATGCAAACTGATGTTGAAAAATAAACTCCTACAGCTACGCACTAGGAAGCTCTTGTACCCTTTTGACGACTGTAGAGGGAGAAGTCACATGTGCCTTAGAAGACATTGTTCTTCTGCTGTTTCTTTTTCCAGTTTAATGAGTTCTCAGCTGAGAAAAGAGTATGAAATGGAAAGAAAGGAGGAAAAGAGATGAGCTCCATTATTCTTGATTCTCTGCTAGCATTGGGGTCAGCAAGTAGTAACTAGTGGCAGCTGCAGGGACCTAGGTATGATTTAAATCAGCATATAACCCAGATGGGGCAGTGATTCGGTAGCTATTAACAGAAAATTGAGACTTGTATGATGTCTGTTAATAACCATTTTCCAGTTATGTTTCACTTTCTTGTCCTCCAAATGCTAGACTGTATGACGATATGTGATGAGGATGTACCAAACTGATAACTACCAATAAAAATGGGTAATATTGAGCCGCAGCTATATTATTACTTAGAATGAGAGATGTTCTTTTTCCCAATCTCAGAAATGCCAAAGAAACATAAGCAACATTAACAAAATAGGGCATAAAAACACCCTGTGTGGAAAAACGCTTACTCCGAGCCACTGTTAAATGCTGTCTGCAGTAAAGATTCTGTCTGCCTACTAAACTCACCTCCAGGTTTTTATTGTCTTTTAGCCTCTTTAGACGTAAGATAATATTTTAATATCTAAAACATTTCTGAACTAGTAAAATCCTCTAACTCTTGGGATTTGGGGTTTTTTTTCCCCTCTTTATGCAGGGTTACAGAACAGTCTGATGAAAATAAAATGTCAGCCAGCAACCTTGGCATAATATTTGGCCCAACTCTGATCAGGCCACGTCAAACAGATGCTACAGTTTCTTTGTCGTCACTTGTGGATTACCCTTATCAGGCTCGGGTAGTGGAGCTACTCATAACATACTATGAAAAGATATTTGATGTTTCATTGAAACCACTTCTGAGCACGTCTCAGTCTGAAGAAACTGCCATTACAGTCAGAGTTGCTTTATCAGCAGAAGAGAGGGAGCCACAGCAGCAGAGGAAGTCGTTTGTTGCTGTAAAGGAAGTGAGTGACTTTCTTGTGCTGCCGCAATGTTACCTGTGCCATCTTAACTGTGTCAAGTGCTGCAGCGTTGCAGAGCACATTTCTGTTAAAATCTTCGTGGGAGTTTTTTTGTTGTTGTTGTTGAGTGCCTTTCTTCCCGAGCTGTCATTTACTTTTGCTCCGACTTTTTGTTAACAGGGTATTCTGATAGCTCCAAGTGAAAGCAGAGCTTCAGAAATGGCTGCATTGGTTTTGGAATCGAACAATAGCAAGAATACGAAAGAACAAGTAGATACATTTGTAGCTGGTTAGTGCACTTTTATTAAGTCTTGGGGTGGGTGAATAAGCAGACGTGGATGCATTAGATTCTGGTGCATGTGGCTCTTCAAGTCAGACAGAAGCAGGTGATAAAACAGAGAATTAAACCTTTCTAAAGGCTTTCAAGAAACCTATGTTTATGGACTCAGAGCTTAACATATTTGGTAAGGGAATACAACAGTGTGTTGCTTTCTCCCTTTAAAAAAAAAAGAGGATAATTATGCTGTGACTGGATTTTTGAAATCCACTGTGATGCTGCAAACCAATATCCAGCAATTAATGTGTTTTGACCATTGTTTTCCACCAGAATTTATATCATTGCCACTCACTGGAACTAAACCAGAAGGCTCTGGGAAGAGTAATTCTCTGACAGAATCATCAGCTACCAACATTTTGGATATTAATATTTCTGCTCCAAAAAATCCAGGTTTGCTAACCTAAGTATAAATCTTCTATAAGATTTTTTTTTTGTGTGTTTATCTGTCTGTGCTACTATAGTGGTTTGTTTTAATGTAGGTATGATTTCATTTATTTCATTTAGGAGTAACTTCACATGATCTCTTTTAATTATACTGATTTTCAGTTGATACTACCAGTTCAGTCGTGACTTGTACCTTAACAGTGCAACATTCTGAAACATAGTAAAACTGAAAATATTCAGGGATGGGAAAGCATTAGCCAAAGAAAGCGCAGTGTCTCTTTGCCTGTTTTTCCCTTAGTGTCTTCATTGGTTACATCTGTACAGTGTGTGTTTTACTGCTACAGAAATGCTGACATTTGGTTAGAGTAGGATATTCCTACTAAGTATAAAAGGTATATCTAAAAACTGCTATCCCATTAAAATACCAGCTGTCAAGGGATCATTAATAAAGTTCATATTGCGTTGACAGAAGTCTTGCTGACTTCTCTTTATATTTGATGCAAAGATCCAGTCACATCTATTTGTGTGTTTCTAGGTGATGCTGTGAATCCAGCTTCAGAGAGAGACAATGATTCATATGTTTCTCTACGTGAAGACAGCTGTAAGATTAACTTATTTCCTGCAAAACCTAACCGTCAGATTACCAAAGTTCCATTGCGGGTTCCAAGGACAAAACCAGCTACTCGCCCTGTGAGCCTACCTGTAGACCGAATACTTCCTCCATGTGTTTTGAATGAAAGAAATTCACGAAATGCAGGAGCAGTAAGTCCAGAGAAGCTCGACAGAAGCCCTACTATTGAAGAAGTTTCAGAGGTGAAGGCAATCCCTGCTGTTAATACCTGCTGCAGACTTCCTTGTTATGACACCCAGATGCTGCGAAAAACTTGGGACAAGCAATATAAACAGTATGATATCACAGCAAGGACAGCAATGATCGTGACTAATGTGCCCCAGGAGAACCGAGCACTTGAGAGTGGAACTGCAGGTGCCTTATCTTCATCATGCAGCTTTGGTAACAATTCAGCTAATCCCATTCTTCCTAGTAAGCCATATTCTGTTTCTGTCAGGTCAGGAAGGACAGCAACAGAAGGGAGTGGTCCTGATGCCAATCCTCTTGCTGCCTTCAGGGCACCAAGAACATTGCAACCACCCCCAGGGACATTTTATAAACCACCCTCTAACAAATCAAAACAAAATGAAGAGGGTTCTTTTGTTAAAGCCTGTGCACCAACCAGTGCTAGCGCTGTGCTTCAGCAGGATAACGCTGTGAAACTGGCTAGGAGCTCTGCGCTTCCATCGGGTGACCCTGAACAAAATATAAATGAACAAAAAACTAGCTCGGAGGATATTCACCCTACAGATCTGAAGCCTACTTACCAGAGACTGAGACCAAAAAGGATCCAAGAACTGGAACAGAGGGAAGCTCATTTTGTATAGGGTGCAAATTCCTCTTGGACTGTATGCATTGTGTTTGATGTTGCCAGTGGAGGCTTCTCTTTGCCCCTTTATCCTTTGTCTTCCCTTGAGAATCCCACTTCTGTGCCATACTGGAGTTATTTTTATATATGCAGCATTTTAAAAATGGGGGGAGGGCTGGGGAATTGTGAAAGAAATATCAAACTTTTTGTAATTCAGTAGCTTTTCATAAAGACTTAATGCATTCCCAGTCTAGGTGCAGGTAATGGATTCATTGAATAAGACAACTGAGCTTCATTTCACCGTATGGTGAAATTAAGTTGCTTATTCACAGAGAAACAATTATTGCATGTAGCAGTGAAAGGAGCCGTTTTTCATAATAGACATTATAATAAAAATGGAAGGTTTAATCTTTGCTGTCTAAGCATAAACCAAAGCTTGTGCTTTGCTCTGTAAAAGCATTTGTTCAGTTTTCTAATCTGTGCAATTAAAAGCTTTGCTCCTGAACAGACTTACATATTGGCCAGCACGGCCCATAATTGTGTATCATATGTGTATATTTTAGGCAGACACGGTTATCTGTTGCCAGTTTTCTATGTTGTCACTTTAATATTTTTTTTTGTACAGCGAGGATGCACTTACTGAGCTTTACTATTCAGAAGCAGCAATCAATCCACATCTCCTTTCTTGTATAGCTTAGCGAGTGGGGCAAATGTGCACAGTCTGTTTCGTTTGGATGCCCTTCTGGAGAGACTGTCAGTTGCAGTGGTGTTGTCTTTCCTGGGTGAATGAAAAGGCAGTGATTTGCTTGCTATAGATCAGTTTCACCACTTCACCTGGTATAACTGAAATGAAGAGCGTTGTTGCCAAGTTTCAGTGAAAGCGCTGAAAATAACCAAAAATCTGCATTAGTAGGTGCATCTAATGGTTTTCACTTTGTATTAAATGGTTTTTATGTGTACACTGTGTTACTTGCTTTAAAATACATTAACTTGTTAACATTTCAGTGACTCTATGGCTTCTATATCTGGATTTCTTCTAACTTATTAAAATTACAGACATTTGGACTTTGCAATAGTATAGTACTCTGCTGCATCTGTCTTTCAGGAATGGGTGAGTGGTATGCTTTTCTTAATGAGATTGCAATTAGCTTGACTCTTTCTCATGTACTATAAAGTACAGTTATTTTAGCATGGTACTTTCTACTGATACAAGAACCGAGAGGACTCAGAGAACAGGAAAAGCAAAGAATCATTTTTTTGTTTTTACAACATAAAATATACCAGACTTTCCTACCCTCTTCCCTTTGTCCTTCTTCCCAAACTATTCCAAATAAAATCCCACACTGCATTCAGTGAGTGTAATCTGATTTTAGTTTCAAGAACAAAAGATACTGAACTTCTGATTGCATGTCACATTTTCACAGAAGCATGGCTTGCACTCATGGCGAAGGCCATGCTACCACTGGGTGGTCCAGGCCATGCTAGGAGCCATTTCTTTGGGGAGCTGCCTCATACTACAGAAAAGCTGAAGATGCCAGATGCTGCTGTCTGCCCAGAGTGGTATTGTGAGTTGCATAATAAAACAGGAGGAGGGATAAAATAAAGGCTTTTTGACATAGATGGGAATTTGTTCCACTTTGAGAATGGGGGGGACACCTCACACAGCTGGTCAGTGAGCAAAAATAGTGCAACATTACAGACGGTGTAGCAGAACCTCATAGCATGGCTGTGAAAGGATGGTGCTGATCAGTATAGATTAGGAGCACAAGATAGCAAATTAGCTTGTGAACTGCCATTAAATCTATTGTCCCACTATATTTTTAAGTGTGTTAGCATATGTCTAGCACTGAATATGCTAATGGCTTAAGAAATTGTAATAATAACTGTTCATCTAGGTGGATGGAGGGTCTCCAGTACTCCCTAGGGCAGGCTACTGAGATGGAAAATTACAATAGTGTATACTAACTAATCTCTGAGAAACAGACAAATGTTTCTTAACTAAGTCATAATGCTGATTATTACTGGTTGCTACCATATTGCGTTTTATGTATCATCTGCTTCTGTGAAAGGTTTCTGCTGTTTTAAATGCGCTTCAGAGCTTTGTTCGATGTTCCCCGTAGCCCAGGCAGGTACCAGTGGGCTTGGCCAGGAGCGGGAGAGCACGGTGCCCTTCTGCATGCCTCTGTGTGTGTATGAGTAGGTGTCACATGAAACCACATTATTTTATGAAAAAATCATCACTTTCAAAAGGTGAATTATGCACATCCCTGCTTTATAATGTCTTTGCCTCTTTTTATGCAATGCAAGTGAAGAAGTGTACTTATTTTGAAATGAAAACCTTTGAAGCTTATTTAAGAGTTGTGACCCTGCCACCTAGCGTGGTGACACCACAGGAGGGGCTGTAGTGCAGGGGCAGGAAGGTTCTTCCAGAACCTTCCTGCTGGACTGGGGGACAGGGCAGCTGCAGGGGGCTGGGAGGCAGTGGCTTAAGAGCCAGTGTGTGACTTTCTAAATTTTTGTAAATGTTAGTGTCTTGATGTCAAGACTGCGTTTTGTTCGGGCTGGTACAGCGAGGCCGTCCCCTCTCTGTAAGGCCCTGGGGAACGGCAGCCGCCTCCTGCCAGCGGGGACTGACCTGTGAGGAACGGGCCCACAGGGCTGCGCAGGAGGCCGGAGGTGACTGGCCAGGGCCGCAGATCCTTGAGCCTGATGGAGAAGACTTTGGCTTTCTTTTTGACTGGAAAGGTTACTAATGGTCTCTGTTGTTCCTTTCAGTTCTGATGCGGATTTCCCAAGGTATTGTGTTTTAAATTGCTTCACCCCAAGTGAATTGCAGCAATCCCACCCACCTGCCCCAGGTGACAGGGCTGTGGGTCACGCACCCAACGGCTAGCCCTCTGGGGAGAAAACCTTTCTGCGTCAGACTTGCTTGATAATTTGCGTTTTCTGAAGTCATAATGCACTGCCTCATCCCTCTTAAAGCTTTGGCAGAGTACAGACTTCGTAAGTTCCTGACCTAATTAGTCATGACAGCCTCTTGTTTCGCAGGGCCCCTAATGCTACCAGAACTACCCTCTGAGACCATCTTTTTGAATACAGGTTTTGTTCCGATCTGAAGAAATACCTTCAGAATATCAGCCTCCTAGTACAGACTTTATTGTGCTTGTGCTGATCATATTGAATATTTGGGAGGATTTTTATTCAGGAGTTCTTAAACTTGCAGATTGAGCTGTTCTGTATCAAGCAGGGGATTAAAACAATCTCCTTATAATTGAGCAGTGTTATTTGGTAAGCGCTAACCGCATCCAAGATATGTGGGGTTTTTTGCAGCCAAGCTGAACATTCCTTCAGAAACCTTTCTCTTTCCCATAGCACAGCAGCGCTCACGCATGAGGTAAGCTTCTGTGGTAAGTTTCCCAGTTTTTTATTGCTTCTATTTAAGAAGTTCTTGTTTTGCTTGCAAATCCATGAATTCTTTAGCTTCCGTAGTGTAGCAGAGGCCTAACTGAATTCATCTGAAAGCTGACACAAAATGCTCTGTGAAGGTAGTTAGTGTGTGTAGGCTAAGCTGGTAACTTAGTTCAGAGCACGTTTGTTCTTTTTAAGTGACTCCTGTACATACCACTGTGGCTCACAATACAGAATGAGCTCAGAGCACACAAACTTGATTGTTTTTGGATGAGATTAAAGTAGAACGTGTGCTTCAGCAGTGTACCTGATGTGCTGCAGCTCCTAAGGCACGTTCAGTCCATGGGGCCAGACTGGAGCATATGTGAAGTAACTCCCAGACACCTAGTGTATGGGTGCTGGCTCCTCAGCACTTAGTGTTTCACTGTAAATCTGTTCTTAACGGGCCATCCCACTTGTCAGTGTACACATAGACTTAATGTGTTGGGAAAATGGCACAAACCATTTCAGCTTTCCACTAGCAAAGTTTGGGGGGGGG
>VZSC01008735.1:915651-974932 GCA_013398225.1 Steatornis caripensis
GGGGGGGGGGGGAATATTTAATATTTACAAACAGTGCTGTTATATAAACATGCCAACACAGAAATAAGTTTCACAGGAGGATGCTTTGGAGACAAGCCTTTCTGAATAAAATATTCTATCCACATGTCCATTTATCTTTGTAGAGAGAGGAGTTCTGTTTCTAATTCAGAGATCTGTGGGATCCTTGAAAAGTGTTTTCACTCGCAGGTAGAAGAAAAAGCCATCCTAAATCTTCCGAGATGTAAACTGTTTGAGGAAGGTGAATGCTAGGAAAATCCTCACTCCTCAGCCCATATGCTACTGGATGACAGAAGAGTGTCGATGTGGAGTAAACTGAAGTATGCCAGAAGCAGAAAATGTGCCTTCTCAGTTGGCACTTAGTGTGCTTTGTGCTTGTTTAACCGCAGATTGGGGTGATTAGGCCACCACTGGGTTTGCACCTGGACAGGATCTGTTTAAAATGCGACGTTTCCCTGTGTTTGACATGTGGAGGAGTCTGATTCTGATTGTCTTTGGTTCTTAGAAATACACCTTTGAAACAGGAGTTTCACTAGGCTGTTTGTTATTCTGATTTCTTGTCAGCACTGCCCTTGAACCGTTATATCAGCAACCTTGTGAATAATACACCTTCCATCAGTTTCTGTGCGCTCATTTCTTTGCAGCATGTTCTTTGCCATCTAAGTGCAACTTGTTTCCTCACTCTCCTTCTCCTTTATTTTTTTTTTTACTAGCAGCCATATCCAAGAAATAGCATTTGGCCCCAGCTTGCCAGAACTTCCATTCTTGTCCTTCAGGTCCCTCCTTATCTGTTTCATGGAGGGAGGTCTCTGAGACACATTAGGAAAAAATTAAAAATCTTCAACTTGGGTTTTCCCCAGCAGTTTAAGATAGCTGGGTGCAAAACTTACCTTAACTCAGAAAACCCCAGCCTGCGTATGTGTAGTTTTCTCTACACATATGGAGGTGTATCTGCTTGCTTATATAAGATATGTTTATACACACACACTCCTACAGTTTGCCTGGGCAAAATTGTGTTGGCATTAATTGTGGTAGCTTTCTAGTGAGGCTGTGTCTAGGGACATGCTTTTGATGTGTGTAAGAAACAACATCTTACCTGTTAAGGAATTGCCTGCATGCTGGAAAGTATTATTCCTGAAAATTAGAAGTGTTGGCCCATGAGCACACACAGTACATGTGAGTGTGTATATTTTCAAAGCTGTCTTTTCAGATAATTTTTATATTCTATTAATTTTAGAAAAAATTTTGCTTGTGTTGCTGGAGAGTTTACTAGGAATGTTTTTTTTAATTTGTTGGACAAACAGCGTTTAACCATTTGTAGTCAAAAGTCAGGAATAAGCCTGGAAATAAGAAAACTAATAAAATGCTGGTATTTAAAATATCTGTTAAAACTATGACATGTGTACATGAGGAGATATCAGAACACACATACCATATGACCCTATCCATTGTACGTAGGTGTTCATGAAGTACATCGCAGCGAATTATCATATATTTATTGTAGGCATAATGCAAGAACTATTGCCAAATCTCTACTTCCACTCATTGGTTTCATTGTGTTCTGATACATAAATGGAATGCGTCCTTTTTTGCCACTGCTGGCAACAAACTACAGATGATTAGGAAATCCCTAAATGATAGTGACAACTGTGAGTAGAGCTACAGGAGAAATTGTGCAGTGCACTCCATAAACTGAACTGTATTTTCCCCTCCCATGTGAACTGATAGGCCCCACATAAACTTTGTGTGTTTACTTTCAAAGATCTGACTCTTTACAAAACAGAAATAGGTCATGGGCACAGCTGATGTAGTTGAACACAGAAAACAAATATGCCCTACCATCATCCAATTGTGATGTAAAAAATCTAATTAGGAGAGATTAGTTTAATCTGTTAGAGCTGTTTCTGTGTACATGCAGACAGCAAAAATAAGATCCATTTTCTTAAAAGAACTTGACTTAGAATCTCAGGGTTAAAATGTTTGTTTGCTGAATAAAACTATTAAATTGTCTGTTGCCTCAGACATAGTTGTAGTGCTTAAACAGTCTACAGCTGAGCAGCAGCAGCACTAGTTTCTCTGCTTTGCTCTGCCATTAATCAGAGTGGACTTCCCTCTGGCTTTTTAAAGCCCTTTGTTTCTGTCAAGATTGCAGTAGGGTGAGTTTCAGCTGTGATATGAACATAAGTCCACAGAATTAGATCAAAGCTGCTCGTAAAAGAGGAGGTTGCCATGTCATTCCTTGTGAAGGAAGCCAGGTTAAAGTTAGTGATTTAGGTGGCAAATTTGTGCAGAGGCTTGAAGGTACCGAGATGCTGCTGGGAAGGAAGCAGTGTGCTGAGCGCAGTGCTCTGCTGTCAGAGCTGCAGTGTCGTCTGGTGTAAACCTATCGATTGTTAAATTCGGTGAAACAGAGTTTCGTGGAGGATTCTCAAAGGTCTCCACAAAACCCTGTGAAAGAGAAAGAAATGTGCAAAGATGCCACATCTTTTTTTTTTTTCTTTTTTTAAAATAATGAAGGTTGGATTGGCGCTCAACTTCTGCTTGGAAGAACAGTCACAGCGAGGCAGTGAAGGAAGCTGCAATAACGCTTATACAGAGCCATTGCCTGGCGTGAGCACTGGTGGGAAGTTTTGCTGCATTGCTGCCTCTTTCAACACCTACAGATGGAAATCTATAGAGAGTTCAGTGTTCACTCAGTGCTTTTTCTGCTTTTGGATCTGATTATACTACTTGGGGCTAAATTATGTTGGAGACATGAAACGAGCTATCTAATACTGATATGTAACTTGATTTAGTAAATATTGGTTGAAGTAGGACAAAGCTTGTTGAAAAGCTCTCTGCATCTCTAGAGGTCTGAGTCTGAACACACGTAAGGTCTTGTTGTATTTAGCTTAATGTATTTCTATGTGAGCTTGCAGCTTGCCAACATTTTAGAAATTCTAGAAAATATGAAATCAAAGATGAGAAGAATGAATTTTTTTCTCCTGTAGTGGTGTTGTGTAACATTTGCTTTTGTGCCTCGCTGTCTCTGTACTTAGAGGGCGATGGTCCGTGAAGAAATGTACTGAACTACCTATATTTCTGCACATGCAAGTGTTACAAGAACAAACTTCCCAGGCATTTCACAAGGGAAACATAGCAACAGCAAGCACATTAATTTTGTCAGAATCACTTGTGGAAATGAATGGGGTGAAAAAATAATTTTCTACAGTTACTGCAGTTCTGATTCGTCTAGAAAGCCTAGAAGAAATTTCCAGGCTCTAAAACATTGTCTCCAATAGAAAAAAAAACCACTTGTAGCACCTTCATGAGACAAGCAAAGCTTAGAGAAAGTATTGAAAATCTCATTAAGTTTTGAAGTAGTGGGAAAGACTTCTGTCTTCTCTAAGGCCCTATCAGCAGACATACAATTGGAAGAATCTGCTAATAAAGTTACTAAGGGTGATACTTGTCGCTTGTGCTAATATTAAAGAATGTGAGAATTAATGAACACGTTGCACTGTTCTTAACCCAATGGTAATGAGGAAGGCTGTGATATGCCAGTACCCCTGGAGCTCAGGCTCCTCAGAAAAAGCAGGAGCATACTGTAGCTAATGATTAAATTCAGAAGACAGTGGCTTAAAGAAATACTCAGTTGAGAGAAATTCTTCATAGCTTTTGATATAGTATAAGCAGCATAAGACAACCCTTTGCTTACTGCTGTTGATAGTCTGGAGGCTGGGAATGTTCTCCTGAACCTCCAGGATGAAGTCAGGGAAGAGCTATTGTTTTGTTGTTGGCAGCAGCCAATCGAATGAAGCCTTACTGTACGCGATGCTAATTTGCTTACCTCTTTAGGCCTCACTGTTACTCACCTCAGATAAAGAAAGATATCTCACTCACTGCATGACTGTCTTCAGCCTCCTGTACTATCAGCTGAGAAATAAATGTTTAACTTAATTCTTAACACAGACAGCTTTTTGTGGTTCCAGCTGTAACACTAGAATATGTTCTGTCTAGGTGATAAAAGCTGTCACCGTATTTCCCTGCTAAAGTGCAAAAGACAGGAAAAGAGTCAAGTTAAAGGCCTTTTTTATTACTTGGTTGTTTAAAGATATTTTTAACCCTTATTTTCTTTTCTTCTGATGTTGTCCTGGAGGTTGTAAGGTAGTATTAAGCTTGGAGAAATCAAGGGTTTTTTTAAAATGTAAAAATTAATTTATTTCTATTGATGTAAAACTAGTATTTATATTTATCATACTGTATATGAAAACTAGTGGTAATGACTGATGTAACCAATTACTTATTTCACGTTCTTGTCTTCTGTCAACAATATATATGAGTTTTCTTCCTGAATGCATGCAGCAAATCATTCTTCCATGTTACAGTAGTAACTGCTAGGGAAAAAAAAAGAAAAAGTGAAAAATAAGTGCTGTTTTTTATTTTCTTGAGTTGGGCTTTGTAAGAGTCTTCCCATGCTTCAATAGTATGCTCGTGATAGAATCAAGGTTGTTTTTGTCCCTTACAATCAGCCCCCTGGAAAGGAAATCAATTCCTGCAAAAGGAAAATTAAAAAACCCACAGATTTTCATATAGTCACATCCCTTGAGCATGTTGTCTTCAGGCAGCAAGCACGTGCCATTCAAAACAGTAGCAGTCATAATTTGCGTTAGCTTCTTAATGAAAAACTGAAAGAACAGTTGATAAGCATGTGGGACTTTTTCTAGTTTGAGGAGGGGGTTAATATCTACAGTAATAAACTTTGCTTTTTTGGAGACTGAATTTCTTCTAGTGCCTGTGCTGTTTCTAATTNCATAAGCGTGTGGGACTTTTTCTAGTTTTAGGAGGGGGTTAATATCTACGGTAATAAACTTCGCTTTTTTGGAGACTGAATTTCTTCTAGTGCCTGTGCTGTTTCTAATTGCAGCCGTCTCAAGCCACCACTGATTATGTGAGCAGGGTGCTGCCTTTAAAAAATGAAAATAGATCTCCACTATGACCAATCACTCCAGAAGTTCATATACCTCCTGAGCCCAAGTGGAGTTCTCACCACATTATTGCTAGGTACTATTTTTATCATGGTCCTACTCCATTATTTTATTACAGTGTTTTGTTCTGCTTAAATTAGTAGAGTTTGAATCTTAACCACACAATTGTATGTTAGTCTGTCTGAGTCATGCCCAGATAGGAAAGGATATTTCAGTACTGAAAATTAATTATTCCTTATTTATTCTGTGCTGCTACAGAATCTGAGGCTTCTGTCCAGTGTCTTCCGATTGCATTATTTAAGTTCTTTTTTTGTATGCTTTTGTGTCTTCGTTCACCCATCTAATTCAGATTTCTAAGCAGTATAAGGTTAATACACTTTAAAATTCACATCTGTGAAGCTGTTCCATTTAGGAAATCAAGATTCTTTCCCTTTAGTTCCTAGTAAAAGTTTTATAAACAAAGTAGACTGGGAAAATACAAATGTATTCTTGTTCATCCTAAAATTAGAGGCGATTCCAATGTGTGCCTGATGAGCAAAATAGGGTCTTTCTATAAGTTTTATATGTTGATTGTACTTCGTGTATTAATGCTATAGCTTACTTTGATTTAGGCCAAAAGGAGAAGCACTTTCAAACTCCAACTCATTTGGCAGAATCTTAACCTTGGTAATCAATCTCGTAGTAGCTTTCTTAAAGAGCAATTCCTTTGGCACTTTGTGCATGTTAATTAGGTTGTCTGTCATTGGGTTACTGCTCTTATAAGGAATATCTCTTCCCCATCACTATCAACTAATGTAACTAGCAAGGTTTAATGTAAAAAACGTAAAAGGTTAAATAGCAAGCACAATCTGGATGACCTCGCTTACTGCCCCTTTTTCTCCCTCAAAGTGATTGGTTTTGGCTTCTTCACTACTTATAATTTAGTCTCAGAAAAATAGCTAATTTTTCCAGAGCAAATGCTAGCAGCCATTTTTCTGGCAATCCTAATACCATTTATGGCCTTGCACTACAGATTTTCTCAGTAATAGCAGTGAAAGTTACAGAGTGGTGTAAGTATGTCATACATAGTGAGAGATTTAGGAACATGAGCTAAGACTCTCTGTACTACTAGGGAATGTCTCATTGACATGGAAACTCTTAATGGTAGATGGCTCAGTAAAGAGCCAGGAGGAAGAGGAGAGGCTAGTCTGCAATTGGCAGGCTACATATTTTATGACCTTGACATGGAGGCTTGAATTTCCTTTCACAGCTGTTGCAGAAAGATTGCAGTGTCCATCTGGGGTTTAGAGGAAGGCGAGAGGAGGTGAAACTGGCTCCTTCCTCGTTTCAGCTGCAGGATTCATTCTTCAGAATAGCAGCAGATTGGAGTGCCCTGGGTTATGCAAGAGTGTCAGAAAACCATCTGACTGCCCATAGTTGGCAACTCTGTGAAGAGAATCTCACTGGAAACTCCTGAGGAGTGGCAGGCATGCCACACTAACGACAACTGCAAGTTGGTGACTGCTGGGAGCTGCCCGCAACCAAACACGTAGGACAGCTTTCCCCATGAGAATGTTCTTACGAGCCATCAGCCTGTTTACATGCAGAACTTGCTGCATGTGAAACTGCAAAAATATTGTCTTCTCTTGATGATGCTCAGCCAATTTTGTTTCTGGGTTCTAAACCCTCCTAACAGCTAATTGCTCAGAAGTGCCTTGGATTGAGTAAATGTCTAAATAAGAATTAGAGGTGCTTCTATTCAATTATGTAGTGAAGGAGAAAAGATTTAAAATGTTAGTGTCTAAATTAGCCTTTTCTGTCTCCTGAGTACACTCCGCACTCAAATAATCAATCTAGAACAGTTTCCTAATGTCAGCTCGGTGAAAAAGAAATGTCTGTTTTCTGACACTTGGGCTTGCAAAATTGGCCTCTGTTACTAGGCAGTTGGCTGCCTTTTTGCACAAATACAATGTGGCAAAATCTGGAAGGAAGCATTTAGCCAATTTGATAGAGAATTTCTTATTCCTCTGTATTTAGTTCTTTCGCCTCAATGTCAAAACTTCAATAATGTTTCCTCCCATAATGCATTGAAATAGGCTTCAGATCCCATCTGTGTGAAGCTAGATCTCCCAAAACAAAACCGATCCTCTTCTGCATGTCATGATGTGTGTTTAGGATCCCAGTACTGTCTATACTATTAAGATAATTTTTCAGCTTGTGGTGTTTGGCACATTCACCGAGCCATGGGTTAATTTTATTCCCTTTAGCTTTTATCCGCTCAAAATGGGAGGCTGTCACACCCCAAAAGTGTATCTCTTCAAACCATCAAATGCTAATCCATTTAATCTTTACAACAGCAGTAGCTTTTTATAGCTACTCTCACTTCTTGTGGTGGTCTGTAACTTAAGTAATTAGAGTTGATGGAGTGACATTGAAAATTGCATGAAACTGTTCACCTACAAAATACTGAAAATGTTCCAGGTTTTGGCATCATTGATATTGCATGGATATTCCTTCTGCAGAATTGGTTTTTTGTTATTTGATCCTCAATAAGCAGCACAGCTAAGTTTGACCTTAAATATCCTGCTCCAATCTCTTCCATGCCCAATATGTCAAAAGAGATCTGCACATTCTTTAGGATCCCTTTCCAGCAGGGTTAGTAAGGGCTCGTGCCAGCCCTTCCCCAGCACTGGCCACCTCCTCCCTGGTTGAGGTCTAAATTGCTTTTCAGTACATAAAATGTGGACCTGAGTTAATTTTCTGGAACAGTCAAATAATTATTACTGGGTTTTGTCTAAGGCTTTGAACTAATGGTTTTTTTGACACATTAGGCAAAAATATTCTGATTTGTTTTCCAAACCTTGTCTCTTAAAATCAGACAAAACCTTCTCCACGTAATAGATTTTCCAGAAACGAAATTCTAGAAGAACAGTGGCAAGAGAGACTCAGCAAATCATCTAATCCATGAGCAGTTTTACCTGTGTAAGGCTTGGTAGACTTTTGAGTAATCTCTAGCAATGGGGGCCCCACAGACATCCCATGCAACCAGTTCTACTACCTCACCGTTCTTATAATTAGAAAGTGTTTTCCAATATCTAGCTTCCATTTCATTTTCCACAGTCTCCCAGTCACTGACCATTCAAGAAACTACTCTTCAATCATTTAAATCCCATCAAGTGGTTATAAAGTAGGAAGTTGATACAGGTGGCAAATTCAAATGGTTTGTTTAATTTTTAACAGGTCCCTGCATCTCCATTTAGATTTATATGTCAAATTCTCTTTCCTTTTGAGGGTAAAAATTCATGGTGATTAAATGAGTCATGAACCTAGAAAACAGAGTGTACAATGGTTTAAATTCTGTTGTATCCCTACTAAAATGTAGTGGGAGTTGCTGAATTTAAAAGCATAAAAATACGAGATCCTGTATTTTTTAATAAAATGGCAACAATATGGATTTGCTGTTACAAAATCCATTTCATGCTGTGTTAATATACGTTTTATAATATCTGAATGGAAAACCTGACTCTGGCTTTATCTTAATAACTGAACAGTTTTATATAGAACTAATGTCTAGTTGTAAATCCATAATTTCTTGGAAAACATAGTTTGAAAGCACAGATTTAATCTGATAAATCTGCAACAATTAACTGCTTTCATTACTTGCAAGTTCAAGTTAATAGCTGGATTCAATGTTGATGACTTTTTTGCAGTCAAGAGATGATTTTCCTCTCTATTGCTTTTTGGTCCTGATAAATGTATAGGAAACAGCCTTCAAACAAAGGAAAACCACGATTTTTCATGTATGATCGTGTATCAAGTGCAAAATTAAATGGTGCAGGCAATGAAATGAACCAATCTCTATAGTAATATAATCTTAAAATAAGAACAGAAAGCTGTTATTTTGCTCTGAGGTCTGTTTCAGCTGTCAGTTGAGAAATGGCAATGCACCCTTTGCCACAGGTTAACCAGAAGTGTTGATGCAGAAGAATGAGCTTCTTCAGGCAAATCAGACTTCTACTCTGGAAGAATTGGATCCTCCGGAAAAGGCAAAAGGTAAACTATTAGTCGTTGGGTTTCAGCTTTGGACCGTGCACTTCACTGGATGAAGTGACTGGTACATTTATCAGCATGTAAAAATCATTAATTCTTCAAAAAATCAAATGTGGTCTTTGTATGGGCCTGCTGTCTGGGATCTTCTCTGGTGCAGTTTGCAAAGCTGCTCTTTACAAGCTAAACAAAGAATAGTTGTGTTGGGGTTTTCTTTTACAAACAGTGTTGTGTACCAGGAGAAGAGTTATGGGTAGTGACATTTTTATATTTTCATATAAAAAGATCTGCAGCTAGAAAACATCATGGGCACTATTCAGATCAGGATTAGGTTTTAAGCCCTGAAGTTCACACAGATTTTATCTTTTTTAATATGGCTGAATGATATAAGTAAAGTGAAAATAAGAGAAGTATTTTAAATCCTTTCAAACCCTGTTAGATCTTATGAGACTTTGTCTTAGAGCAAATTTATCTATTACTTTCCCCCCTATTTCATCATTGCCCTTTCTGCCCCCCTGCTTTAAGTGAAATTTTCTTAGTCAAACAAAACCTTGAACTAGAGTCTTGGTCATCTGATGTACTGCAACTACTTCTGTCCAGGAAAGGAAGTCCCTTTGCCTGGTGTCCAAGCAAAGGAAGTCCCTTTGAGGTCCTATAGAGATAGACTACCTGTTTCAAACTAAAAATAATAAAAAAGTACATTAGGGCATCTGTGAGGCTGTAACGCTCATGCAAATAATTTTGCTATAATAACAGAGATCAATAGGATCAAACTGAACCGTGGAATGAGTTAAAATGCTTACCTATGCTGATCTGATTTTAGTCATTAGGAATCAGTCACATGCTGAAATTTGCAGGATGAAAGATTTATCTGATTTTCTTCATAGACAAATTGAATGTCCTTGCTTTCGTAGCTTCCCAGCAGACTTTCTCCCACAGCCTACATCATTGCCATCAAGAGCTGATGCATATAACATTGCCAGATAATGATTTAACGCAGTATGAAAGTCACTAATCCATACCTGAGTTAACTTACATAAGGACCTCTTTTTGAAGCTGAACTTAAGTTACTGATTGTGAAGGAGCTGTAGTAGGTTGGCTCTCAAGTTAAAAAAAAAAACAAAAACAAAAAAAACCCCAAACAAACAGAAAATCCATGTCTTTCTGATCTTCAAATGTGTATATTGAGAGAATTAGAAGCCACTGCTTTTTAATTTTTAGCAACTGGATCTTTATAAAATTTTTCATTATTTTCAGTGTATGAAAAACTGTTTCATTTGGGCAGATCTGCATAGATACGTGACTCAAAGTACGTGCTTGGGTTTCAGGAATTCTTTTTCATTTGTTTGTTTATTTTTTCTATAGAATTTTCAGAAATGCTAACTTGATGTTTCCTGGTGTTGTCAGAGATCCCTTTCTGTGATGATCATTCCTAGCTTGTAAGCACAGTTACTTAATCCACAACAGAGAAGTATTTTCTTCACTCTGAAGAGTAAAACATTTTACAACAGAGTAAAAATCATTACCTTTTCTGAGTTATAAACTTGCCTGCTTATTTGTCCACACAGAGAAACAAGGTAGCCAAAACAAAAATCCGTAACATCAAAAGTAGCTATAAAATGTGTTTTGGAAAAATCAGCCTGTTTTTTGTTAACCATCATGCAGTACCATAAATAGAGGCATATCCAGTCTTCTACTCAAGTTCATAATTTAGTCTAATCTAATTCACAAGAGGAAAGACTTCGTTACAGAGTTAGCAGTTGATCTACAGCCAATTTAAGTTTGTAAAATTTATGTGGTGGTATCACTGTGCTTGCTCAATTACAGCTCCATCTGGATATTACGTTTCTCTGTGCATGTTGCTGGGATTTCTGGCTGTTTATCTTGTGGTTCTGCAGGCTTATGGGCTGCTCTCTGATCCTTCTAGTGAGTTGAGACACCTGTGTATCCTCAGGAAAAGGATCACAGGAAAGAATCCAAGGGCTAAAAGCACTTGGTCCATCCTTATTATACGACACATCGTGTACTGGCTTGAAAGAAAGCCTACCTTGTGCTTTTAGCCTTCAATCCCTTCCAAACTAGTTAGCTCAGACAGAAAGGAATTACTGAATTAAAGTCTGAGGATTTTGCATTTCCTGGGAATGAAGGAAGTATCAACATCTGAGCAATAACCCAGTTCAACTCTGCAGCAAAGACAACAGCCAAGGAGTCTCCCCAGTTCTTACCCCACTGAGTTTATGGGTCTGTAGTGCTTGTCCAAAACATCTTATCAATTGGATGGCAATGAGGCATTGTGGTCCCCTGCTGAGAAGGGTCTGTAACACTGTATTCTGAGCTGTGCACAACAGCTGTCAAGGAAAAGAGCTGTACAATGGGAGGTTTCCTCCTCTAATAATTGTGTTATCTGCCCTTTCCTGCTGGTAAAATTTTGTCTGGCTTTAAAAATATCTGGCATGCATAACTTTTGTGGTGGTGGTGGGGTTTTGTTGTTGTTCTATTTTGAAAAAGAAAGCCTTAAAAGAAAAAGTGTGAAATAGGAAATGGTTGTCTGGTGGCAAGCTTTCTACCCTTTTGCTGTAAGAATAAGCTGTGCTTAGCTAAAGCTATTAGACAAAGTCATAGCGGAAAAAACAGGACAGCTCCAAAAACCTGTTCTTAATTATGCTGTGGAGTATCTTTTGCTGTGTATGGCTCAGTTTGAAAAAAAAGTTTGCACATGACCCATCTTGCCTCTGGCTCTGCTACTGAATGCATTATTGTTACATAATTGGTGCCTGCTGGGCAAGCGGGAGAGGAAAGGAGGCGGAGAGCCTTTCCTGTGCATGTGCTACAACCCTGGTTCTGGAGAGTTGGTCCGGGCTCTTGTAGGGAGGAGAACAAAAGTGCCGTGTGGCTGGGCACAAAAATCCTGTGGCTGGTCCTGGGAGCACAAAGCCTGTGTCACAGGATCAAAGGGTTGTAGTTTCAAACCTCTGCCAAAACACACAGAGGCAGCAAAACAAACTGAAACACAGGAATGGAGGAAATGGTTTGAAAACCAGGCAGGATGTTGCTCTCTGGTAAAGCAGTGCCCTTGATTTTCCTTTCATGACTGGGAGCTGGTGACTGTTCTAAGTGTATTTAAAGGTCTGGTAAAGTGGCATTTAATGGGGTCTTCTATGTTATTGAATAAGGTGTTTGATCTTACTTCTACTAGTATTAGAAAATTAATAATGTTGAAATGAATGATGACAAAAAGAAGCAAAATTAGAGAACAAAGAATATAAGTTTATGCTAAAGTCTTTTATCTTTGGATAAGCACAGTGCACTGACAGCCTACTAATGAGCCCGGCACTGCGAAAGTATGGATAAAAAAACCCTCCACCCTTTGTCTCTTCCATCTAATCTTTTTTTGCTGTGTTGTTATAGAGTCATCCACTTTGTATAAAAACCATTTAGGCTTATATCTGGTCTATCTGGCAGTTTAGTACTACTTGCCACCTCTTTTTACCTCAGTCAGGTTGCTTAAATATTTCTCTAGAAGAGGTGGAGAAGCCACTGAGTTAATGGTGATGCTTCATGGGGCTCTGATGAAATCCTTGATACTAATGTGTGTCCTTTCCAAATGGTGAAACAGGTAAGAAGTGTAACCATGGGCACATGCAGCACTGGGCATTGCTGCTGTGAGAAGGGGCCTCAGCCCTCTAGCCACCTAGTGATTCTATACATGATTAATCTCTAAAATGTCTTTTGAATTATTTGTTTTCTTTTTTTCCAGCTTCGTTTTCTGGTGGAGCTTGTATGGCCTCTGTCCTTATTTATTGCCCTTGTCTGGCTGAGGAAGGCTAATCCACTGTATCGCCAAAATGAATGTAAGAACATTTAAGGTGTTCTAATGCTCTGACTATGCTCTGATAACGGCTAGAAATTCTCAAGCAGAGACGCTGGGACCTGTTGCTGAGTATTATTCTCCAGTGGCAAAAGAACAGACTTTGCTTCAAGTAGTTTAGTTATTTATAGCCATATATTGTAAGAATTGCCAGTGAGGAGAAAAAAAATCCCTCTTGTTTTCCTGTGAGATGTTTTGTGGTCAGACTTCCATGAGGTCTCAAGATTCTATCAAGTTGTAGATTTCTGTAATTCTGTTACTGAGAAAGTACTACCTTACTACTTATTTTTTAAAAAAAGTTAGCTCAGAATTTATTTCAGTTGAAAACAGCCATATTGCTTATATCAATGACTTTTTTTGCTTAGTAAAAGAGAAACCTATATGATTTCCATCATGTTTCTTCTGTAGTGAGCCAATCCATCATGCTATTTAGATTCACACGGGCTGCATTAGAAAAGACACCTAATCATTTGTATTTTGTGTTTCTGTACTCTAGGTCACTTCCCAAACAAGGCAATGCCATCTGCAGGAACACTGCCATGGTTACATGGCATCTTCTGTAACATGAACAACCCCTGTTTTCGCAGCCCAACCCACGGAGAGGGTCCAGGTGTTGTGTCCAACTACAACAATTCTATGTAAGCAGAGCAATGTGTGTGAGACTGGCTAATACAGTAATACAGGCCTGCTAGGCAACTGCTGATAGCCTGCTGTTCGTACCTGTTGAACATTCATGGGCATGAATGATGCAAGGAAAGGATGGAGTATCCTTAGATATCCTTAGATATCCTCCATCCTTAGAGCCTCCTTAGATTCCTCAGTGCACTGAGGGATTTTTTAAAGAATTGTTCTATGGTGTGAGTGAAAAGGGAAAGGTGAGCATTTAAGACAACACTGGGGTGCAAATACTGGAAGACAAAAATTTTCAGTTCTAGCACATCAGTGTCATTCCAACAATGGTCAGCAAAGTTGAAACAGAGCTCCTGCTGGTAGGTTTGGGCCTTTTTGAGAAAGAGTTCAGTTGTACTAATCTCTAGGGAACATGTGTTCATGTAATAAAATTCCTCTTTCTATTGCCTATTGCTTAGTGAATGTCTCAGGACGTCTTTCTGATGTAAGAGTATGAAACTCCTAAGCTTTTTTTTTCATCACTTGAGTTGTCCCTTCTGAATGAGAGCTCTGATGAAGTAGCAGCAAAGGAAAATCTGCACTGCCTCTTCTTATGTAGCACCTGTTTTGACTATACACTTGTGAGAGTTTAATCAGCATAGTAACTTAAGATACTAAGCTTATTAACAAAACAGGAGGATGGAGATTTCCAAACTGTTAGTGAAAAAGAGCTGTGGGAGTGCTTCATTGCATTGTTTGTTATAGCTGAGTCATGAAAGACAACACAGTGGACAAAGACCTTAGGAGTAAAAACCTGTTAGAATAGCTATAAAAATGCTCCAAATCTCCCTTTGCAAATAGTCCACTTTGGAGCATCCAGTGATTAAAATTCATGAGCTAACAATGTCAAGGCCATTAAAGCTCCAGTCACGTGAGAGTCCATAGCTTGGAGTTAACTTAGCATTTGACCTTTTGTTCCTAGTGAACAGGATTTAAAATAGTCAGCTGGACTTTTTTTGTGGGGTACAGTCAATCACACAGACGGTTTTGTTTTCTATGCATTCTGGCTTTTCTAGGATGCTTATTACAGAGCAAACTGTCCCTTTGTGAGTCAGAGTAAATTCAGCGCATTACAGAGGAAGCAAATACATTGTGTTTTCCAAAAGAATTTAGTCTTTCCTGTTTGCTGTTTCCTGTAAGCTAAAATAAGTCATGAGGACTGAGATATACTATTCCATGTATGGAAAAACATAACACCATTAAAGAAATGTAATGGTCTTCCCTGCTGCTAATAATTCTTTCCTACTTGTTTAAAAACGCAGGACCTGATTGTATCCTTACTTGAACTCTGTGTTCTAATCCACAACCAGGGGATGAACAGCTGCCTGTGGCAGTTGCCACTCCTGTTTTCCTACCTTTCCCAGAAGAAATGGTTTGAAGTGACCTAAAAGCCACCCTTACATTGGAGGAAACTGAGCTGGGAGAGGGAGGAGGATTCTGTGTCTGAGTGATTCCATGTCACTTAGGTGGCTGAGCAGGGCTACCTGTTCCCAGAGCACCCCATCCAACTGCTGGAGCTAAGCCTGAGCAGAAACCAGGGCAGATTTGCACCATAACTGTGAGGTGAATGCTGTCTTGAGAAGGTCCTGTCTCCCCAGAAAGATCAGCATGGCTAACGAAGAAAGTGTGTGAGAGGCTAACCTTTTGCAACACTGGTAGCCCTCTTAAACCTTCTGTGGACTTCCACACCTAACCGAATCCCACACGACCTGAAACTACTCTGTTGTCGCCACAAAACTGAGTTTTGAACTTCAAGACTGAGGATAAAATAATTTATTTTTTCCTCATCCCTAACACAGAGAAAGTCAACTTTGCCTTTTTTAATGTGAAAGGTTCTCAAGAGTCATCGCTCATAAGTTATTGTTGGTTCACTATTTCTTCTTTCAGCCTTGCAAGGGTATATAAAGATGCCCAGGAGCTCTTACTGGAAGCCCCTGAAATCCGTGACCTTGGCAGAATCTGGGAAGAACTGATCATTATGACTCAGTTTATGGAAACAATGAGAACTAATCCTGAAAGAATTGCAGGTAATTGTTTTGTCTGTGTCCTTTAGACGATTGAATTTTTCCTTCTGAGAGCTGACTAGTAGTTACTCTGCAGACTGACAACACTATAATGTATTTCACATGTGGCTGTTACTCTGCTTATTGTTAGAAAGGGTAAATTAAAACTTGTCTAGTGTTGTAACAAACCCCTTTCACTTGAGAGAAAGGAGAGGGGCAATCAACTCCATTTTACAACCATCTACCTTAAATAACAGTAGACAAAACATAAAAACATGGATATCTCACCACCCAAAGTAAAACACATGGATGAAGAAATTTCGTTTATTATTGTTACAGTAGAGGCAAAAGCAGTAAGAAAGCATCACTGGAAGGTGCAGAGGAATGGAAAGCTAGGAATATGCCTGAATATAAACTAGGAGCGTAACCCAGAGAAGAGCTTAGAGATACTTTGTTTCAAGTATTAGCTGAAGTAAGTTTGGAATAGTGAAGAAGAAAACACTTTCTTCTTGTTTTAATGATGTTTAGAGTGAGAAGGCATTGCACGCTTCTTATAAACAGGATTGCAAATTATATTACTCCATTAATTTTTACTCAAAACACCTTGCCAAACTCAAAACACAATCCTGGGGCATAACAGGATATAGACTAATAATAATTTTTTAATTTAATATTTCATCTTTAAGTCCAGAATTTGAAAAGATAATCCTAAAACTAAAGGCACAAAAAAGCTTTGAGGATTGATCTGTCCAATTCTCAAGTCCTTTGCCACAGGAATAATATTCTTATTAAAATCAAATAGTCACTCCCCATATATTTTTTAATAAGATGTGTATAAACCATCTGTTACACATGCTCCACTATGTTATTAGAGGTTTCTAACTAGAAGTAAAAAAAGGGACTATCTCATTGTAAATGACAGTGAGAAAATCAAAATGACCCTGAATGCAAACAACAAGAACTTGAGTATCATCTGAGTTGTGGTTTGTATACAGCTATAGAAACCAAACCCGCGTATTTAGAGGTGAGGAAAAGCAGGACATGGCAAGGGTTTGCAACATATTGCTAGGAGACCACACCCCATGGTTTGGGAAGTTGCCTTTGAATCCCGTATCAACTTTACTCAGCAGTTGGAAAGTAGAGTACATTCCTCCCCACGCCTGAGAAGTGTAATGTTAATGCTCTTTCAGAATCTGTGGGGTTTTTAAATGTTTTGCTTAAAAAAAAAAAAAGTTTGGAATCTCCTGTTTCGTAAAACAAAGTAATAACATAGTCAGTTCTGGAATCACTAATAAAATGTGGATTGCCACCTTTTTTCATACAGAAAAAGATATTGCAGAATTTACTATTTAAGTTCTCTGTGTGTAGCTAGTAACTATTACTAGTATTGCCTGTAAGTAACAATCTTAGCAGAATATTGTTATAGCTGCAAATTTGAGCAATGAAAATTAATAAATGTCAGAATTGAGATTGCTCCTTCTCCAGGTTCCTTAAACCAGATCTTGAGTCCTCTCTTGAGTCCTCCTTCCTTGTCCCGTTCCCCACCTTGCACTGACATTATTGACGAGATGCTTTCCTGTAGTATGCTTTTTCCTTCACAATGCCTCAGTGCTAGGAATGGCATCAGTGGGAATATGAGAGACAGGCCCCTACTATTGTTTTCAGTCTTTACTGCTTGAATAAATACATGGAGGAGCAACTGAAGAAGTTCTTCTCAGCCCCTGCAGCCCTAGGACAGAATACACTTATTGCAGATAGAATTGTGGAAGTTAGTTTTTAAACTCTGTTAAGACTCAACTCACAGATGGAGACACTCGGCAGCAAATTTGCACGTGTTTATGTAGAGATGTCTAAAGCTACATACCCCATGTCACTATGATACATACTGCTCCTATCAGTTTGAACTGCCTGCTCTAAAGACTGGAAAAACTAGTACTTTTCAAGCATTCTTTACTGAAGTCTATTGATGCTATGTGAACTACCTTTAATAAAGGCTGTGTTATTCAATAGATGTGAGCAACACTTGCTTTCCAAGCTTTCACTTGGATCATACTGAGGCAGAATTCACACTGATACTGATTTGTAACAGAGACTAGTTAAAAAAGATTAGCACTCTTTGAATTTAAGAGCAGCAGTATTTTGAATATTGTTATAGATGGGATTAGGGAAATTTGATGGCTTCTTGTGTGTTTAGTTTAACAGTGGGTAGTCTCATTTTTTGTCTGAAGATTTGCCAGTTTTTAGTTTGATAGTTGGTAATGTAGTTTAATGTGACTATTAAACTACAAACAATTTATGCTTCTCCAATGAAAATGAATTTTTCCTTGTGAAATGTTTTCGAGGGGACATTTTTGCAATACTATAGAATAAGATTAACTAGCTAAGATTAATTGACAGCAAGTGATAAATTAGTGGCTAAAGTTATTTACACAAGGCCCAGAAGAAAGGACACTAACCACAGTAACATGCTTGAATCTGAATATTTGAAATAAAGCATTACCTCAGAAAAGGGACAGAGACTTTCAAATCAGTAGTCAGGGATGCTTTCAATACTTCTGTTGCTGAAGTTCTAGTCTAAAACATCTGTAAGAGATCAGATATGGAGAGTCAGAACACACAGCATTTTCTGATGATCATTCCCCAACAAAGGATTAAAATTATTTTGAATTTCAAAAACGGTTTTGGTCTGCATTACTCACTACTAAGTATATGAGCCAAAGCACATACTTTTTGCAGGTTTAAGCCAGGGTATGAGCTGTTCTTTAACTTCCTTTGTTTGATATCTCACTGATCTCTGCACTCTTTTCTTAATCCAGGAAGAGGAATACGAATTCTAGACATTTTGAAAGATGGGGAGACCCTCACTTCCTTCTTGCTGAAAGAAGCTAGCCTCCCAGATATTGTTATTTTCCAGCTTATTAATGCTCAAGTGCGCCCTGAACAGGTGGGTGAACAGTTACCAAGCTGTTATCTGTGTGGAATGCGGTCTCTTGAGTTGTATATGCAAAGTAGCCTCAGCAAGGGCCTTGTGCCCAGAATACCTGCTGCCTTACAGGTTGTTTGCACAACTTCTCCCTTTGTTTTTTGTGAATCTAGAGAAAGAGGTGTTTGTTTAGTCTTAAAAAAGCATTTTGAATATGCATTAAATATAGGTATTTGGGTGAATGCTGTTGTTGCTCCCAAATAACAAGTATCAAGAAATGACGCTGCCAAGAAATGCATCTGTCCCCGTGATTAAAGACTTGGCTCAAAAGCGTAAGGCAGCTGTGCATCCTTTTGAGACAGCAATCCTGATGAATAGCAGCAGAGAACTATTATTCTTAATTTAACATTTAAATTCTCTGCCCCAATGTCAGCAGAGTAACATGGTGGCTTTATTGCATTGTCTCACATGAATAGGTGGGAGGGAAGAAGCAGACACACTCTCTTAGATTTTGATTGAATAATAGATTTTCTCAGAAAATTCAGAGTGAAAACTGCAGGTCAGATCCTTCCTGAAGCAGCTAAGCAGGGAACTGTGTTTGACCGAGTCCAGGCTGTCTCTGCATATACTGGTGGCTGGGAGCTCTCTAAGGAATGCTGTATTAGTGAATGAATGTTGCTGAATCAGAACTCTGGAACAATTTCTACGCTACGTTAGTGTGTGGGTGGAAGCAAGTGAATAATTGAGGCTGAAAGACAGAATTTCTCTTCTTCATTGCCACATAAAACACAAATGCTGGAACTGTGTGTGGCCAGAAAGAGGGAGGGCATTAATGAACTTGCACGCAGTTCCTTTTGTGCACCGCAGGTTCCAACTGGTGTGGCTAGTAGCCAGATTACTTATCTGCTGTATTCTTGATTAGTACCAGGGGAAGCCCTCCCCTGTCCTCACTTCGTCATGAAGCAGTACCACAAGATCATACCAAACCCAGTGTCAATTGATACAACCTACTTATTTTCACACCTCCGTATCAGCTGAGATTGTGAAAATTTCCTTCCTTGCTGCTCGTGACAAGAATATATGCAGATATCCTGCTGGGCTTCTCTTTCCCTCTTCATCCCTAACCTCTTCTTCTCAGAGATCTGCTGTGCCAGAACTGTGTGCTGCTGTGTTAGTCTGTATTAGCTCCCCAATGGCATTCATTCATCTACTGTTTAAAAACTCTGCCAGTCTATGCGGGACTGAAGTTTTCAAGACCAAAAGAGTTATTGAAACCTGCTGGAACATGGTGTCTTTCTGATGTATTTTCCGTGCTGATGTAGAAAGAGATGTAGTTTTCTTTATGCTGGAAATTAGAGAGATTTGAACATCAGTTAGAGAGGAAGCTGGAGGAGACCTGGTGTTAAATACCACTTCTGCTGTCCTTCATAAAGTTTTCTTGTTAGCAGTAGTCACAGGGATACAAGATCATCTCACAAGAGCCGTTTTACAGCTATGAGGAAAGGAAGTGCTGTGAATGCTTCCTCCAAGACCAACTGATACGGAAAAACTAATCTCACAATTTTCAAAAGACTGCAAGAGAATTATTTTCAATAGGAATTGAACACTTGATCTCCTATGTGAGATAAATAGCTTAATTCCTATAGACCTTCTTGATAAGCAAGTTACTCAGGCTGGACTTAACGGTTAGTTGAAGTTGCAGAGCCATGACTAGAACCTAGATCTGTGGTCATCTTAACCATGATAGTTCATCTCTAGGTCTTCATGCTGCTCTACCCTCTGTTTGCATATCACTGTACACTCTTTCCTCCTGGTTCTGATGGCACAGAGTTGATCAGCCTGAAAGCAGCTTGTTTGTAAGAGTCTGACTGTCGCCAATAGCTGGCTGCAGATCTAGGTGTGAGCCGCTGGAGAGTGCAGGAAATGACACACAGAGCTGAAAGCTAAACCTGATCAAAAGCCAACTGGCTGAAAAAATAATTTAGACTTCATCTTGCCAGCTTTGGCCAAACAGTGACACATTGATTTAAAAAAAAAAAGTATTGAAGTTTTCCTCTGAGGGCCTGCTTTTTTGAGTCATTCTAAGATAAGGATAAGAGACTGATGTTAAAACACAGTAAGTTGAGGAAAGATTGGCAGCAGCCCACCCTACTGGAAAAATTGGAGGGGCGGAGATTTGATGTTTTTCTAATCCCATCTGTTAATGAATATTCTTGAAATGCAGTTACAGTTTGTAAATAACCTCTCTTTTTTTTTCTTTGTTTAATCCTTGTCAGTGATGTTGATGTCACAATTTCCTCATTTCATGATTCAAAACAAGCTTCCCAGGCTGCCCTGCCTCCCTGTGCAGCTCAGTTTCATTGCAGTTCACACTGGATGATAAGGACATTGCCAGATCAGGCTTATATGGTTTTAAAAATGTTGTTCTTTTCACACACATGCCCAGGAGACAAGTGACTGAGCAAATAAGCAAATTCTGTCACTGACATAAAGTCAGTTAAATCCAATTCAAATGTTCCAGTTTGAAGGAGAGAGATTTGCAGACACAAGATTTTGATAATATTCAGAATCTCTTAGATGGCCTTGTTAATTTGCTTAGATAGGAAATAAATGTGCATCTATATCTGATCTGGTATAGGTGTTGTGTGTTTTTATCCAAATGTCTTGAAGACTGGAATGCTCAGCAGATTATTTTTCTAAAGAAATTATATTCTGTGCAGATTTTGACAGTTTCTGTCTACGCAGCTTATTAAATTCATCTAGCCTAATGATACTGTGTCAGTGCATAGTTCTTGTTTGTCTGAAAGTCTGTGTTTGTCTCAAACACAGTAGACATTTACAGTCTTCACAGTGGTGTGAGCTTTTTTCCTTACAATTTGTACTGTGAAAGGAGATGGACAGAGGTTGGGAACATTAGCTTCTGAGCAATTTCCAGCTCTAGTTTTTATTATATTGCCATGTATTCTGTCCATTATAAAGCAAATAGAACTGAATCATAAACTATCAAGAGTATTTCTTTACGACAAAGTAAATCCCAGGTAAATCTACTGATTTCTATGGAATCATATTGGTTTAACTATAACCTAATCTGTTCCCAGTGGTTGAACACTAAAGATAATTGGGTTTTTTCTGTTCCATATTTATATTAGAAGTGGTAATCAGTAGATGGGTGTGGTTTAATGTAAAAGGGCTTTGTAAAGCCTGGCTGTATGCCCATGCACAGTGACCATGACTGATGGCTGTGGAGAACCATTGGGGTGGGATAATCACAACTGAAATAAAATACTCAGGGAAATCAAGCTTGAGAATCAGTGGAACTGGCCTTTTTCTCTTAGAGCAACTGACAGCAAAAACATCACTAGCCTAAACATGAAAGTTAGAGTGATGTGGCACAATCAGTTGGTCCTGGGGAAATACTTTCAAGCAAGCCATAACTATCCCTCCTTAACCCCAAGGATGGGTAGCATGGCATCAAGTGTGCTTAGATGACAGAGAGAAAGGGAAGAAGACTCACAAGAACTTTTGCAAGGAAAGGAAGAATCAATAATGAGAAGAGAAAAAACATGACTAAAGGCAAGGTTATCTAGCATAATATCAAGTGAAGGTGGTTCAAGAGCTGATGCTTCAGCTGCCCACATCCTTCTGCCATTCATGAAAATATTAGCAGGGGCTGATATCAAGGTGTCCACTTTTGATAAACCTTTAATTGTTCCTGAACAGTATGAAGTTTCCACAATGGTAAATGAAATATTGTTTTTGGTTGCAGTTTGCCTATGGTGTCCCTAACTTGACTCTGAAGGACATTGCTTGCAGTCAGATGCTCCTGGACCGCTTTATTATTTTCAGCAGCCGAAGGGGTCTCCTTTCTGTGCACAGGGCCATGTGCGCCTTGTCCCAGGAAAGCCTACAGAGAGTAGAAGATGTTTTGTATGCAAACGTTGATTTCTTTAAGCTATTTCGGCTGGTGAGTATTAACACAATCATCCTGCCTTATGTTGTCATTTTGCTGATATGTCATTGGCTTTCAAGAATTTTCTTTGTGATATATCACCAATGTTCCGAGTGGTCTCTGTTTATTTACCCCTGCAAATGTAAGGTTATGGATGTGTGATGGTTAAGTTACCATCAGTTGGACACTAGACAGTTCTGAATATGCTCTGGGATGAAACAGGTGAAATTGACAGTGCAACAGAACTGAAAGCTTCAAATGCAGTTTTAAAACCAGAGTGTGTTTGGAACAATTATATGGTCTTTCTAGTCTGCGTAGCAAAATAGTCTGTGGCCAGACTGACAGGGAGCTTGCTGAAAGTTCTGAAAATACCCCATGCAACTGACACTGTCTTTGCTCCAGCAGGCATGACACAACTTTATGCTGAAAGCCATGATGCAGCGTGGGTTGGGATAGCCATATGGACCTTTTTTTAAAAAAAAAAAAGAAAACGCCAAAACCAAACTAGTTGTACTGGCTTTCATCATTCTTTCTATAGAAGCTTTTCCTTACCTCTGTTCATTTTCATTGCCCTTCTTTGTGCTGTTTCTGTTTCTACAGTGACTTCCTTGCTATAAATTAACCATGACTGCAACCTCAGTTCAGTATGGAGATATTATGCCATTTCATATTTATTTATTTAGTATTATTTATGTTTTATTATATACTTAGAAGTAATAATATGAATATATATATTTATATATATAACATGGCATACTGATGGCAGTTGGTTTTGCTTTTGGTCTCTGTTGTTTCCCTAATGTTTTTCTAGTACTCCATTTGTATTCTGCACACTGAGCTGGTGCTTTCAGGGAACTATTCGTAAAGACTCCAATGTCTCTTTCCTCATGATAGCAAACTGAAGAGCCCGTCACCATGTATACATCTTTCGTGTTTGTTTTCCCCATGATCATGACTTCGCATTTTTCAGCAATGAATTTAATTTGCTGTTTTCCACCTTGTAACTTAATGTCGTGAGACCATTGCATTGGCAGTTTGCTGTATACAGCACACAGGATATATGAGCAGCTGCTAAAGCTACATAGAAAGTATTAATCAGACATTTCTGCCACAGCAGTCTAACATCATGATTAATTTAACATGGATTTTATTAATTATTTGAGTTGCTTAGAACTCTATCTTTTGAGTTGCTGAGAACTGGGAACAGAGGATGCCAGAAGCTTTAATTGATACACCAGCCAAATTACTATTTGATTATAGTAGCATTGACAGTCGTTCAATGCACCCATGTCATTTTACCAATCCTGATAAGAATCTATGCTCAGCTTTTGTAAGCTGCTAGTTTCTGTTTCTAAAACTATACTCAGACATTTTCATATATCTGACGCTTGCAGGAAGTATCAGAGAATTAATGCTACTGTGCTTCTAAGCTAGATTTTCAGCATTTAAAGACTTCATGTGAATATGCACACTTCTCTGCCCAGCTTTAAAATTAAGCTGCTCGCATATCATGAGTTTACTGCCATAGCAAATAAAATGGAAAGATGATATGAAGCAATTTTCTGTGTTTAAACAAAAATAGACTCACATGGGAAATAGGAACATAAACCCGAAACTAAAATCTGGAGTTGTGAAAGACTGGGTGTTCAGATGCAGGCTTATGGTCTGGTCTGTTACTACAAGATCTGTCTGTGAAGACTTCTCCTGAGTATTGGAAATCTGTGTGTCGGAAGGCTATCTGTAGCCTGATTTCCAGTTTCTTGTTGAATTTGTGATCAACATATTCAGGAATGTATGTGCATAAAAATACACTCAAATCCTTCATGTGCTCTTGTATACCCTTTAGGGATTTTTGCCAGAAATTGAAGCAACTCATTTTTTATAACAAAGCAGAGACAGAAAAATAAAACCCTTCCTTTACCGTCTGTCTGGCTCAGCCACAACAAGGAAGATGAGCACTGCTGTTCTTGACCTGCCTGTTTAAGCTTCGTTTGAAGTTCTTTAAACCTTATAAATAAATGAAATAAAGTTCTTTAATACCTTATTGCAATTTTGGGTGGAGATAAGCAGTTCTTCACTAAGCATAGACACATGTTGCTGAAACAGCTGCTTTGATCAGTATCACCACGTGTACTTGATGTGTAATCAAACTGAGTGTAAATATACAGTTAGGTATGCAGTATGAATCTTCATTGGACTTTCAAAAATTCTACATTAGTTTTAAAACTTCTACATTAGAACTACCTGTGTGTTCAAGATCCAGGTTATTTTCTCCACTCTTTCACTGTCACCCACTCTGTACAGGTACTTCATGGTCTTCAGGATACAGTTGTATAGTATAACCAGTCGCATACCAGAATTTGTTTTTGCAGAGCTCCTTGTTTTTTGAGTAGAGCTTATTTTAGGTTGGGCAACTGACACTGGATTCCAGAACCGGGCGTCCTGTGGTTGGAAAGAAACTCTTCAGGTTTTATGCTCTTCCTTTTTTTCATGACACCATATTCACTTCCAGTGAATATGAAAATAATTGGATAAATATTTTGGGGCAAGGTTTCATCCTCCTCTGTGCTTAGGGTCAATAAACATTCCCAACTGTATACTCTGAAGTTTAGGTCAGATGGGAGTGTAGTTTGTATATAATGCCTGTTGATCCTGTCTTATGTGTGCTTGTAGAGAATATGAACTAGCCGAGTACAAATTAAGTCATTTTAGGACATTTCTAATGAATGCTTCCTGCAAGAAATAATATTTAGGAGCAAACACCTAACCTTGCCCCTATGTCTCTTTTCTTTTCCTCTAGCTACAAGGAGGAGGTTCTTTAATTCCATATTTATCCCAGGCTTTTCTCTGGTTTGCTTCAGATTGTTTACAATATCTGTTTCTCGCACTTTCAAAAAGGCCAGGTTAAGGCAAGTGCTCCAAAAATTCTGTATAATCTTTACAGAGACTGATTTCCCTTAGAGGACAAAGGAAAAGTGTATTTTGAAGCATTGTGCGTGTATACTTCCTGCCTGAACTGCAAGTGACAGATCAGAACATGCTAACATAAGCTTTCCATAAAAACTCTTGCCTTTGCGATTCCCTGCCAGGTACATACACAGTGCAGCTGTCTTCTGCTTTCTTAACCACCTACTGACTGAAAGGAATGGGAGGGAATCAGCAGGGTGTATAGCTACACTGTTTTGGGAGAGTCTTTTTTTAGGGGCTTATCTCACAAATATTGCAGTCTAGCTAACTAAAAGTCCAGCTTTGTATTTTATTGTAATAGCAGAAGAAATAGATGCCTGAGAAAGCCTGAAGAGTGCTGACTCCAAGCCCACATGTGATTCTTTACATAGCTGACAAAGAAGGATGCAGTGATGCAAGCAAAGTGGTATGTGACAGCATGCTATGGTGTCACCTGTTTCTTAAGAAGCCAGTGATAACTAAAGTATTAACTTCTGCTGGAAAGGCCATTTGGCCAGTCTGCAGGAGCCTGGAGAAGTAACGGTTTCTGTCAGACAGCGAGGACCAGACTGTCTCCAAAATCAGGAAATCTCCCAAGTGTAAAGTACTACCAGGTATTTACCTCCATGGCAAATTGGGGCTTTTGTATCACAACCTTTGTTAAATTCAGAAGTTACCAAGTGAGTACATTTCACTGGAAGAATAGACTCTGTGAGAAGCAGCTTCTTAGAAATCCTAGTTCCTGCATTCCTCCTCCATTTTTGCACCTTTTGGCATGGTGGGCTTAGATAAGAACCAATCCCAAGCCGTATTTTCAGTTTCAGCCTCATATTATTAAGAACAGTTACACAGGTTGCTGTGTGAGTCTGCACATGGGTACTGGTTTTATGGCCCCACAAGACAGACTTACAAGACTCACTGTTCCGAATAACTCAAAGTGTTTGAGCTAAAGAAATGCCATTTGGATTTTCTTCTCTCACTGTGATAGTTGTTGTCATGTAGAAACTACACAAAACTCATCTGTACTTCTGATGTATTCACAGCTTCCCACTGTGTTGGACAGAAATTTACCAGGTGCTGACCTGAAGACCTGGGGCAGGGTGCTGTCTAATGTCTCCCAAGCAGTGCAAAAGGTAAGTGGTCTAATAATAGATGACATCTCTTTTCTGGGTAGCACATAGTCCTCCTTTTCCTTTGTTCTTTTTATGTTTCAGTTGCCTGCTTTATCAGAAAGAAAATAGACTTGTTTGGGAAAAGCTGATACCTTAGAAATTAATTCTTCTCTCATTACAAAATAAATGTCGACATAAGCATTGGCAATTATGAAGCATAATCTTTTCTTCAGAAAAGACCTAAGAGAACAAGAACTGAAAATGGTGCCTGTGACCAGGACAGAAGAGATAAAAGGTTGAGGTTCTGACTGTATCTGTACTGTACCAGTCTGGGCACAACTGAGATCTCACCAGATACTTACCTCCTTTGAGGGCTGCAATTAACAAAGTCTTGTCTTTCTGCAGCTAGCCAGGAAGCCAAGCGTTCAGGACCTTTTGATGGTTCTGCAACCCTTTGTACAAGATGGAAGGCCGGAATCCTTAGGCCACTTGGTGAGCTCCCTGTCTGATCTTTTCTGTGGCTACCCAGAAGGAGGTGGATCCAGAGTGCTTTCCTTCAATTGGTATGAAGACAATAACTATAAAGCTTTCCTGGGGATTGACTCAACAAGGAAGAAATCCAGTTATCTTTATGATAATACAACCAGTAAGTTTTTCCACCAAACCATTACAGAGATTGTAGACAGGTGCAACTTATGTTAGAATACCACTGTTGCTTTTATAAAACAACATTTTTAAGCAGTTGATTCAGGAAATTAGGGACAGGTGAAATGGTTTTACTTCATACTTACTTCATAGCTGGATGCAGAGAAACACAGGAGTTGAGAACTGACAGAATATGCAAATTTGCTTTCAATATGAAGGCATAAACATTGTCATCATCATCATAATTAAGACAGTTCCTCTGTCTCATCTTCTAATATATGCTACTGATATCAAGAAGAACTAGATGAAGAAGGTTCAGGAAAATACAGTGCCACATTCTGAAATTACATTTCTCCAAGATGATTTTTTTTAAAGTGTCTCAACTTGATTGATGGCTTGGAGCACAGGAATTTAAAAATATCTCCTTTTAAATACTCAATTTGATACATGGTGGCTATTCTCTTCCTGCATAAAATTACATATATCTTGTAGCACTAATGTTCTACATAATAATTAAATCTTACATAGAAAGTATTTCAATTTACCAGTTTTTGTTGCTTTGATTTCCTCACTTATCTTCTTGCTATTGTAATAGGAGAGAAAGCAGAGAGGAACCAATTTTATCTTTTCTGCTATTTGTTATTTTAGTTTTTTGTTATATCTCTTTCTGTTTGCTGTTTAGTTTTTATCTACATTGAGACAGTGAGCAATTTTTTCTGTACTAACAGGCATATTCTAGCTGGTAGTAGATTTCCATGTCACTTCTGCTATGATAGATGTGGCTGCATGGTTACAAAGTACAGGTGAGCACTTTGCCTGTAAAGAGACTCCTACCTTTCACTGTTTGTGTTGATACTTGGCTTTACTTACGTCCTGTAAAAGGCCCAGTACTCCATTTCTTCAGCCAGGGAACATAATAGTTGAATGCTATCCAAGTAAACTAATTATTTCATAGTGCAGGAGTAAGATTAAAATGTTTACATTAAAATGTATAGTTCTAAATTATTGTAACTGGATGCAGTTCTGAACTGTTCCAGAATTCAGTGTCCAAGCCTGCTGAATATCCAGTCCAAGAGTTTATACTGTGTAAGAATTAACCACTAATAGGAGAAAAAATAGTTTCATATCAGTATCAACTACAATACAAAGGAGCCAAGTCATTAACAGAAAAGCAATTAGAGCTCAAAATTGTTCAGTGAGATCTGAGCTGTCTAGTTTTCTTCCATTTGAAATAGCTTATAAATAACAGCAACTTTCAAACACTTAAATGTATTTGTTTGCTCTTCCAAATTCCATGGTGTCTACAACTCCAATATCTACTTAATAGTCTTTTGCATCTCTTCGGATATTGTACTTCTACATTGCAGAATGTGCTTCACCCATTGAGATTTAAAACGCTTTAAACTCTCAATATTGCCAGGAAAAAGACCTGCAAGACATTATGTATGATAGAATTTGAGTTATGGTTACATAAAGACTGTCTTTCTTTCCGTCTTTAGCACCCTTTTGTAATGCATTGATCCAGAACTTGGAATCAAACCCTTTAACCAAAATAGCCTGGAGTACTGTGAAGCCCCTGCTGATGGGAAAAATTCTCTTTGCTCCTGATTCGCCTTCTGTACGGCAAATCCTAAAAAATGTAAGAAGTTCTGAAATAAACAATGTATATTTCTAAAAAATCACATCTTAAGAAACATCTTTTGAAAAACAGTGACCCAGCTACTTTGACTTAATCAGATTTTCTTCTCAGAACTCCATTTGTTATGATGGTCATCAGAGGAGGGACAGTTACTCTTTGTTTAAAAAAAAGGAGACAGATCACTGATTTGTCCCATCTTGGTCCACACTACATGTTTTTTCCAGCTCAAGTAGCCTTTTGTTGGCATGATTCCACAGTTACACTAATAAAAATAGTAATGTTTATATATGTTTTACAGATGTTGGAATATCAGCAGCTGTGTGCTAGTAAATATTTTAATGGGGCAGCAATGAGGCTTGGATAGATTCATTGAGACATAACACTGAGAGATTAGAAACCAATAGCAACATCGTGGGTTAGTATTATATATGTTAAAATGATAAATGATTTTCACTTCATGAAAATAGGATGGAACCTGAACTCTTCAGCTGAGTGCCTGAAGTTGGGTGAAATGAATCTGAGCAGTTAAATCAAGGTTGCATATGACCTAGATTTTGGGCACCTCATAACCAGCAATTCACTTACTCTCAACATCTATGTAAGGCACAGAAGAACTGCTGCTCGTAATTCATGGGAACAGATCAGATTTAAAGCAGCCCAACATTTCAGATCTTAACTAACATCTTAACTATGAGACTACCTGTCTTCTCCAACTGCCTCCCATTTATTCATCTACCCACATCATCATCTTTCTTTTTAGTTCTTAATGGAGATAAATAGTCAAGGGGGAAAAGAGAGGAAGAAATAATTCTACCTAAACCTTGAGTATTTAAAGGAATTGAAATTAACTGGGGTTAGTGTGCACTTGTTTTTTCCGTTACATATACAAAGAAATTTATCCAAAGAAATTTATGCGAAGTGACTTTGTTTCCAGTTAGATTTTACAAATTCCTTTTCTGAGGATTATTAACATTTCTGCTATTTTAACAAATTTATTAAGTGTTGAAAGTAAAAACTACATTTGTAATTTACAGGTTTAACTGTCACTGAATAGTTGGATCATAAATGATGTTTGTTTATCTCCTTAGCTTTCTAACCCTCTTTTCTACTGTTTTATTCCTCAGGCAAACTCCACTTTTGAGGAACTTGAACGACTCAGACTGTTGACCAAAGCTTGGGAAGAAGTAGGACCTCAGCTGTGGTACTTCTTTCAAAACAGCCTGCAAATGAATATGATCCGTGTATGTTATAACTTAGCAGGGATCCTCTGTAAGAGCAGTCTTTCACCATCCTTTATTTTTACTAAGGGAGAAGATAATTCATTTGGAATGTTTGGCTAGAACAACAGCCTTTGCAGCAAGGAATCTGTGACCATCAAGGCTGTTGGACTGGTTACTGGGCTTGGTTTGAAGGCTGGTCTTAGATGCATTGCAGTATCTCTGTAACAAAACTGCAGATCTGGACACCATCTAGAATCTGGCTAACGACTTCTTAATAAAGGCAGCAATCACTGCTTCCCTGTCTCTCCAAAGTGTCCTTCAAAACCAGACAACTTGATTTTCTTGGGTTCTGTGTAGGCAAAGAAAGCTGTACGACCATGTTTTTGCCGGGCCCAGCATTTTACTAGCTGAAGAAATTGTTTATTTCCACATCCCTTAGATCTGACTTTGATCAGCTGCAAGTAGTAGCTGTAGTTAAAGTTTATAAAGCAGTTCATACTAGAGAAAACATTTGGTTTTCCACTCTTCTGTGTTAGATTAGATATTTATTACATTTATCCTCTAGCTTATAAGGAAACAATGCAAAAAATAGTCAAGGATGAGTTTATTTTCATCCGTTCTTCAAGTCTCACCTTCAGTTCAGCTATGCAATTGCCCATTTATAAAATTAGTTCCTTAACATACCCTTTTGTACTACTTCATAGCTCAGAAAGAGCCATGGAAATGAAAAACTTTCTAGCTAAACGGGGCATGTGAAGAGGATAACTGTAGTGAGGCTGTCCTGATATGTTTCCTCAGGACTCTCTGAAGCACCCTACAGTGAGAGACTTCTTGAACAGCCAGCTGGGTGCTGAAGGCTTAACCGCTGAACACATAATCAACTTTCTCCACAATGGGTCTCCAGGGAGCCGGGAGAAGGGAATGGCAGACTTTGACTGGCGGAACGTCTTCAGTGCTGCAGACCAAGCTCTGCGTTTGCTCAGTCACTATTTGGAGGTAAGTTCAGCCCTCCCACTGCTGGGAATATTTGTAGAGAATATCCTAAAGCAGGGTAGGCAGTACTTGGGGTCTGTGGCAACAGGCAAGAAGGTTAAAATCATAAGGCATCTTCATTTGTTTTGAATTTAATCTCAATATTATAAACATGTATTTAAAATAACACAGCGGTACGAGAACATAAATATTTATTATGATGAAAAAACCCTTATATTTGATGATCCCCAAATGCTATATTTAAAATGTTGATTGAATCTATGAACACACTTTAATGCTGAGAGGCAACTGTGAATGCAAAACCTCAAGGAAACATTTTTTGGTAAGTGCCAATAACTGACAGGACACTAATTTTAGCAAGACCAGGACCAGAGAAGCTAATAGTTCTTTGGTAAGTCACCCTTCAGGTTTTTAAGCACCTGATCAAAATTCCATTGAAACCAACGTTCTGTAGCCACTTCTGACAAGGAAGGTGTCTGTGTCTCTTTCCTGGAATCTGTACCCCCTTCTCTAGGGTGCTGGATTTTTAGCAGGACTCTGAGGTTTTTTGAGAGCCACAGTGCAGAAAGTGAGGTGAAGTTTCATTACATAAATAAAAAATGCTAAAAATGTAGATGAAAATATCAAGCCATTGTAAAAATACTTTGGAAGATACTTTTAGTAAGAAGTTACTCTGGTATGGGCAGTCTAACTTACTGATGTGTTCATCAGACTCAGACTAAGTCCAGTGCAAAAAACATTATAATCCTTTAGAGGTCTAGGCAAACTGCTGCAACCATTCATTCCCAGAGCTGGATAAGTGACTGGGAGATTGTTGGGGTTTTTTTAATCCTGTATGTTTCTGACTGCAGGTAAGGATGTGTTTGGAACTGGACCTGAGATGGAGTGGATTCCTGCTAAGTTAGATAAATGAAATGCCAACTCTTCTTTGTAAACTGATGAGCCCAGGCAAAATTGGTGGACCCTGCAATGTTGCAGATTAACTCCGACAGTTTAAAAAAACTGTTACTGTTGGCAGTAATATTAATACTTGGGAAATCAACACTTAGCGTCTGCCATATGAGGGTCAGGATCTTTATGGAGATTAATTACATCTTACAAGCATCTCTGAAAGAAAAGTAAATATTTAGTTATTATTTAATGGTTAAATAAGCAGAGCCTCAGGCTCACAGAGAAAATTGATACTGGTTGCAGGCAACAAGACCAAGCCTAGCTCTCCTAATACCAATCCAGTTTGGTCTAAAAGACCATTCATCTTCTGCAAGAAAGCAGGAACTGAGAGTTTATCTGCCTTGCTGTAGCTATTACAAGAGTGAACAATAAAGCTTTTGCACAAATCTCTGATGATTCTTCTGATTATCTTTTTGCATCATGTTAGCAGAATTATTTCTTACTCTAGCTGAGTGAAATAAGTTGCTTGCAGCAGGTCAGTGCTAGAACATCCACAATATCTGGGCAGTTACTGTACCTGGTCATAGATCTTTGTGTCCTAAAGTTCTTTGTAATGAGCTCAGTCTTTTAAGTCTGCTATTTACACTAAGCTGTTAGTACTCGAGAATGTTTTCACACTGTGCCAAGCACAATGAGAACAAATAGCTCCCTTTCAGGGACACCCTACTCCTTACCACAGTATGCAATGAGAAAAGGTGTGCTGCCAGCAACGAACCATCTTTGGAGAGTCCAAATCTCTGCTGCAAGCTGTGGTGCAGCTGAGAATCCCACAAACTATGCAATGGCTGCTCATCCTCACCACCCGAAAAATTTCCTGGTTTTCCCTTTTTTTACCTTAGCCCACAGAACAGCTAAATTGTGAGAGCTACCTAGTCACCTCTTGTTTTCTGTTTTTATCTTCCAAACATGTTCTTAATATTTTGCTTTTGGTTTTCCCGTCTTCACTGAACCATTTTAAATTGTTAAATAATTACTGGGAGAAATTTCCCCAAGTGACTGATGAATGAATTTTCATATAGTGAGATTTATGAAGGTACAAGCTGTGTTGCAATTCACTGATAAAAGCCTAGCTAGAGCATACAGCCTTTGTTTTGAATGCAATTAATCTTAAAACTAAGAAATTCTAGCTTTTGGCTAGTAGACTACAATATAAAATCTCTTTTAACTTTCAAATTGTGTGAATTATTGCAACACTGGTGTCTTAGCCTATGTTCTTATACAAGGTTTGATTTTATTCTATGCATGCAGAAGATGTATAAGCATTTGTGATTTCTGTTTTGAATACTTGCTGCTTCCTTGACTGGATCCCTGGGTGAGAGCCTATACTGCCCCTCATGCCAGTCCAGATGCTGTCTATTCTGCAATGAAAATCTAGACAGGGTCAATTGTCTGTCAGTACTTTGCCAGTGCCAATCCCACAGAATCCCCTTAGGAACTACATGAGTTCTTCTGCAGCTGCAACAAGTATCTTGAAAATAATTCCTCATAACAAAGAAACAGCAAATAGACCCCCAGACACTGCAGACACAGTTCCATGGCAGGATTTTGCTGTGGAAACACTGATGCCTTGGCAAGAACTAAACTGAGTTCCAGAATTCAGTTAACTATGTGGAATAAACATATCCCCAAAAAATTAATACAGCTTGAGCCATCAGTTTAATTCAATTTTTCTTGTGGCATACAAAGCAGAAAGTTTTTCTGACTTACTTTGCTTTCTGATATGAAATTCCATGTAGTTTGATTTTGTAAAACAAACTAAGAGAATGAACATTTGCAAAACACCAGGAAGAGTAAAGCTACAAAATAATACAGTTCCCAATTTAAGCATTGTTTTGCTTTGCTGCCAGTTAAAAATATATTTTCACATAGATCCATTAAACTCTGATACTTCAAGTTTTAAAGGAAACAGAGCACGATTTATCACAGGGAAAGGTTAAATAAAGGAGTCTTTAATATGTCTGCCCATAAAATAACAAGTTGCCTGTGTGAGCACTTTGATGTGGAGTAAATTTTTGTTATTGACATGCAAGAGATGATCAAGAAGATAAGATCAAACAAGTTAGCCTCCTGGAATTTTATGAAGCAAGGTAATTCAGTAAGTATCTTTCCAGTTCATCAAGGAATTGAATACTTCTACTCTCTGGTAATGTTTTCCCAATTCTTAAGTGAGGAAGCTAAATATAAAAACATAAGCCTGTAATTTTACAGTTAACTACTGACAGAGTTTGTAGTGTTCACAATATTTTTGTCTTACAGTGCCTGTTAAGTAGAAGTTAAGTAGAGGGACATAAAGGGCTTAGATTTTGATGACTTGATGTCTTTTATATGGAGTGATAATAATACAGTTCACAGTAATGACAGACTAAGAAAGAAAACAGTTTGATGTGAAGGGTAAACTACATTTTATTGAGATAGCTGAAGCACGTTAACTTAAGCCAACAGGTTAATCACATGTCAGAATTCAGGAGGGACATAATATTACCAGTAAGATCAATTGACTAGTTGTCTGGCATTAAATAGGAATAAATGTCTAAATACCTAAGAGACTTTAGGATTCAAATTTATGCTCTGACTCTGCCAGTGCTTCACTTGACGAAGTGCTTTTCAGCTGAAGTCTATGGCTAATGTGTTTTTCTTATGGATCAGTCATCCTTTAGCTCCCTGGTGTTCACTGAGACACTTCCTGGGCTGAAAAAAATGTCTCAAAACTTGAAAAAGGATAGTATTTTGACTCAACTGGACTGCTAAAAAGTTCTCGTGGCCAGATTTATTTTATAGCTGAGCTAATTTTATCTCCTGGGCACAGACTGTGGAGACAGTTCCTGATACTGGGACCTCATCAGTGCTACAGCTTTAGCCCTTCCAATTCAGATATTTGCCTTTTTGAGGGAACCTTCCAAGTATAATCCAAGTGGCAGAGTTCACATTTCCATGGCTAGACTAAATTATTTCACTCTAATTAGTAAACATGGCACCATAGGCTTTGTGTGAACCTTTTATTTGCTATATGTTTTGTACAGGTACATCTAAATTTGCCCTCTCGTACTTAAATTGCAACAGCAGCTCCTGCTTTAGTGGCCATCATTGATTGAGTTCTTATTTGTCAGAGTGGACATTTCTCGAGCTTGGAGGAGGCGATCCTTAAATATCAGGAATAAGCTGCTTTCAAAACTATTCTATCTACTCACATTGACCACAGCAATGCTAAATTTGAGGCTTGCAGTTCTTTTTAGGGAGAGTGATGTTTCCAAGCTTTTGTATTGGTAATGCTGTGTTTTGAGTTTGTCATAAGAATTAGACAAAGAATGGGGAAGCTTTCAGGAAGGAAGGGAGAGTCAACTTATAATAGTTTTAGCATAAGCTTTTAAAGCTGAAAATAGCAACTATTTCAGATGAACCTACCTCCCTTTTCTGTTTTCAACCACTGATGTTTGCTTTAATGTATACCTCTTGCTGGTTTATTCCCATGCAATTTTTCTCTTTGTGATTATTTGTAGTGCTTGACCTTGGATAAATTTGAAGGTTATCTTGATGAAATTCAACTGACTCATCAAGCCCTTCATCTGCTGGAGGAAAACAAATTCTGGGCTGGTGTGGTTTTTCCAGACATAGAGCCTACATCCAGCAGTCTTCCACCACACGTGAAGTACAAGATCCGGATGGACATAGACGCAGTGGAGAAAACAAACAAAATCAAAGACAGGTAAGTCATGGTTCCTTCTCAGTTCTTGCCTGCCTTAACATGAATATGAAACACATAAGGACATTAGAACCTGCATTGGATACATGCATGAAATCCAACTGTATTCATCAATAGTTAGTATGTAATGCAGTGCAGATTCCATCTCCATTTACCAGGTACTAACACAAGTGGTATCACTCTTGTGACAGTTAGGCCAGGCAGTGGGTAGGTGCATGGATACATGGCAAAGGGAATGACTCTACTCAGGATCTATTTTGTAATCTGCATTAGTTTTCAGTTGGCTCCATCACTGGGAGAGGCAGGCAAGGAAGTCCTACATGAATTGTAACTCCACCTGGACAGCAGAACTTCCCTGCTGGTCCTCCTCAAGTACCCCTCAAATGGACTCACTTAAATGGATTGTCTACATAGAGGAATATAATGGTGTCTGGTAGCTGCAATCCAGCTGTTTCAGTTTAAGCTCCAAGGATACTGTATTCCAAATAGTTATTTCTATTCTAGAACAGTTACTCTATTACAGGATTAATTTACATACCTTTTTGGCCAAAATTGCTATTCTGTGTCGGTGTAGAGAAAATTAAAGGAAACGAAAGAACCTTCTAGGCTATATACTTTCTCGAGCAATGTGGTCCGGTAGACCAAAATCCAGAAGAGACAACTCCAAGCATTGCCGCTACAATTTCAGTAGCTAAGATTTTTTAAAATTATTTATTTATTTATTTATTTATTTTCCCCCTGCCCCTAAAGTGCCCCTAAAGCCACTGCTTACCCAAATGATTTCCACATGAATTTTCTTTTGAGGTACTGGGTTCCTGGTCCAAGAGCTGATCCTGTGGATGATTTACGTTATATCTGGGGAGGCTTTGCATATCTCCAAGACATGATTGAGCATGGGATTATAAAGACCCAGACCAACACTGAAGTGCCATTAGGAATTTATCTGCAGCAAATGCCATATCCATGTTTTGTGGATGATATGTGAGTAAAAGCAGTTTGTGTTAATTCTGATGAATACTTGGATTGCTGAGTGCTTTAAGACCCTCAAGCACCAGTTCTAACTCTAGTTCTAATGTATATATGCAAAAGCAATAACTGAGGCATAACTGAATTAATTTGTTCTTTTCCTTATCCTGCCATAACACAGACTCAGGAAGCTGCCTTTGCCAAGATTCTACCCCTGATCCCATTCCTGGCCTTTGTTGCACCCAGGCAACCAATGTCCAGACCTGAAACAAACACAAAACACTGACCCCTTAAAAGCAGCAGTTTTCCTCCAATTTTGCATATCAAAATCCAAAAAATAATCTGGAACTTTTTGTCCTTGCTTTTCTAGGCAATAATGATAACCTAACCTAAACCTTCACATTGATTACAGCCAAGAATCCGTTCTCAGCAGGGCACAATTATAACGCCTTGATCCCTAACAGTGTCAGTCCTGGAACTATTCCTGTGTGATTACACGCGACCCAGCAAAAACGTAATCTTTTAAAAATTTTTTGAGTAAAACTAAGCCTTACGCTATAGCATATGACCAGTGCCTGTAACAAAAGTGAACACAAAGCACTGACCCATGTTAGAACAAACACTGCATCCTTCAGTTAACTGTGCAGAATCCATTGACGTGTAGTAAGCTTCTTTTCCCTAATTACATGTCTGAATGCCAGCTTGCTTTATATCCAAAGAATCATTTCCTAAAGACAAAATTAACAGAAAATGCTTAACCAGATAATTGGTACCTCTTTTGCTATCCCTGTAAGTCTTAAAGTATCAAACAAACCAGTCTCTTCAAGTCTATTACCAAACCCTAACGCTAGACTTATCTAGATATACCAGTACCCAAAGATGTAGTTTTTGGTCCTTCAAGACACTTAACAGGCCTTGGAGAATCCCAGGATAATTTAGGCTCTTGAAACTTTTATTTCCAAAATCCTAACCACATCCCTAAACAGGATTCCTTTTATAACTACATGATTAGTATCTGCAATCAAACTGGATATGTGTCATTGGTTTCTGTTAACATCATCCCTTTTCCTTCGCTTGTGGATGCTACAGTTTTCAGCAATAACCTGGTGTTCTCTAACCTTCTTCTCCCTAATTCCTGCCTATGGTTTTTATGCAGATTGACTCTTTTTTTGTCTTAAATCTCATATGAATCTAGCAAAGAATTCCAGGACTGTGGCTGCAGTTCATTTTATTGCAGGCACGAAGAGTTTCTTTCCCTGGTGAAGAGTAGAATAAAGAAGCTAAACGAAAAATAGCTGGTTGGTTGCTCTGTAATGAAAAAAGAAAGACACTGTGCTCCTGGGTGTGGAGATTTCATGGCTACATGGAGGCAGAGGGGCTGTGGATGCTGGGACCCTCATTAGCACTGCCTTGAACCAGCATGTGTGCTCCAGATTTTGTGAAGTGGTGCCTCTTCCCTTTTCACAGTATGCCTGTTCCAATGCTGCAATCTGTGCTCCTACAACTGTCTTGGCATACATTTCACTTCACAAAAAAAAAAAAGCACAGTAGAAATCATTTCATAGTTCTGTCAGTTGCTCGGTGCAGGCAAATGCTAATACTTCAGATAATGGTACATTGCAGACATACGTAATTTGATGTGTCATTTCCATCAGTCACTACGTGTTAGTCTGACAAAATGACACCCTGGCAAGCCTGCTGTTTATTTTCTCCCCACTGAGCATACTGCAGAGGCAGAAACGCCATCTGTGCAAATTTTTCTCGGAAGCCTACAGCAGCCACACACAGTTCGGGGCTAATATGCAAACCCAGTGATGGCCTCTGCAGAGAGCCTGTTTACGTGAAGCAAGCACATCCTCATGGTAAGCATGTATGTTGTGCTGTGCATGGCCTAGTGCTTGGTTACCTGTGTCCATCAACATGCAAAGCCCAGTGTACCCCAGGCCATTCCACAAAAGCATGGCTTTGTTTCAGCAGGCTAGATTGCTCTTCAGGAATTTTTGGTGAAAAAAATGAAGGTTTTCCATTTGTTTTGACAATGGAGTAGCTATGATAACATATGGCAAAAATGCAGTTCTGTAGGGCTCAGATTTAGGAAGCTGAAGATTTTTTTGCTCCTTTTTGTTCTTAGCAGCTCTGAGCTTTTGGCCTTTAAAGAACCAAGTCCATCTGGTTTTAAGGGTAATTTAATTGAAAAATTACAATCCCAAATTCATAGAAAGTGTTTTCAGGTTTTTCACCCCAAAATCTCTTTCTCACCCTGACAGCACCCTTGAGGCAGTGCTTCACCAAGGAGCATCTGCCAGGGCTGAACAGCCATCGAGGCTGGGGGGAGGGATGGAGAAAGGGAGCACCGCCTTCGTTGCAGTGCACAAAGGGCCCCCCATAGCAGCCTGTCCCAGCGCTGTCGTTTTGGAAGTGGTATTATGTGGGACAGTCCCAACACGTTCAAAACAATACAACGTTTTGTATGAATTTCAGGAGCCTTGCTGGCAGCATCTGATGCTTTTAATGCTTAATTTGTTTAATTCTTTTGCCAGTGAATCTTGGGAGCATAAAAAGACAATGACAAATTGTTAACATTAACATGTGTCTTAAAATATTGTTTGTGCATCATAGTAAAAGCATTACGGCAATTCACTTTGGAGAGGTTTGTTTTCATGAGCCACCATGTGTTTTGTAGCCTTCAGTAACCCTTAGAACCTCTTTGTAAAATAGAAATAGCATTAGTCTCTCTCATGGGAGTGCAGCAACCATTAGTTCATTAATATTTAGGTTGCTTGTGAAGCTCACTAGCAATGTGTTAGTGATGTTTATATTGATAATTTCCAGTCCCATGTTTAATAAATGCGTTCTTCCTCGCTCTTTTTCCTTTTCATTCCTGCTTTTCAACTCGTATTTCGCTGCTTTACCTAAATTTAATTCATTTCTCTCTTCTTGCTTTGGTAGCTTCATGATCACCTTAAACCGCGCCTTTCCCATCTTCATGGTGCTAGCCTGGGTATATTCAGTTTCCATGACTGTGAAGAATATAGTGCTGGAGAAGGAAATGCGTCTGAAAGAGGCTATGAAGAACAGGGGTATAACTAATGGAGTGATTTGGTGCACTTGGTTCCTAGACAGCTTCGTCGTGATGGCTGTGAGCACTTTCCTCCTCGCAGCACTGATTATGGTAAGGATTGCCACTCTCAAACTCACTGTTGTGTTTGCTCTGCTGATACCAGCTTGTTGTTGAGAAAGAATAGTAGCCATTCATAGGGAGATGTGAATGGCTGGTGGCCTGCTCTGATCGCAGCACACAGCAGGCACGTTTCTCTAAGCAGACCTTGTGACAGCATCAGCACTTGGCACAGTCAGAAAGATAAATTCACTAGTAAGATTTATTGTGAGATCCTCCACAGAACAGTACATCAAGCTGATTACTCTGTATATTGTATTTCCTGTAGACAGAGACAGATCTCCCAATAAATAATAATTGTTGCTTTAAAAAGAAGGGATCAAGTATGAAGAATTTTAGTCTTGTAATTCACCATGTGATTAATTTATAATATTCAGTGCTTGCCTGCTTAGAAATTATGCCAATGTTTCAATGGAAAAAGAGACTGCAAGGACAAGACTTTCAGGACAGCCTGAAAATAAAGAAAAAACAAAGTTTTGCTTCTGTGCCTCCGAATTGCTGTAATATTTGTAAATTTCCAGGATAGCTTGCATGTTGTCTGTAAGGACTACTTCTTATCTCTATTACCTGAGAACCAACTCCTCCTAGCTGCTGTATTTAGTTATATAAGTCTGTGGCATCTTGACAAGGAAGAATGCATCTTTTCTGATGTGAGGAACTAGTGTTGGTATAAATGCATAGAGTTCAACCTGCTCTGTTTTATCAACCTGCCCTGATGAGTTGTTCTAGTTCCTTGCAGTTCTGTTACAGTTTGGGTGGATAGAGAAAGCTTACTTTATGTGCTACGCTGGTTTAATTAAAAATCAGGAGGTAGTTATTACCAGAGAGGAATGTTCTTGCACCTCCAATTCACTTCCTTTCCTGGCTTTCACTATGCCACTGTGAGGCACCTTTGTAAATATATTCTTATGAGAGGTTGCGTCGCTGTTGATAAAGAAATCATTCTTAGAGGTCTAGTGGGATATTGCAACAATGTTGAAATGTATTTATAGCCTTATAGACCTATTTGAGCCTTATATAAGGCTGAAAACAAAGTTGAGCCTAAGAAATAAGTCTCAACATTGTTTTTTAGGAATAAATAGATAATCAGCAGCACTCCATGCTCTTCTTGAGAGGAAGCATTTAATCTACAAAAGCTCTAAGAAAAAAAGGTCAATTAAAGTTCACCCAGTGGGTTAGTTAATACACAAGGATCTCTGAGAAACTGCACTTGGGTTCCTCAGCTGCGACACCCTTCTGGGGTTTGAATATCATTTAAGTGCAGAAGCTTTTTAATTTTCCAGGTTGTTTTATTTTTTTTAAGATGCATTTTGTCAGGCTTCTTACATTGTCTTTCCTGCACATTGAGCAAGTGGACTGAGGAGAAGATGAGAAGACATCAATGAAAATTTATTATGATAGTTCAAATAGTTTTATTTGAAGTGTATGGATTTCCAAGCAGGCACGTCTTGCTTGGAACGATTTGCTTATTAACACAGGGACAGAACGTCCATTTTCAGTTGGTTATGATTTTAATTTGGTCATGAAACATGAATATGAACTCTACAGCCTATAGTACTAACCTGAAGTCACTATCCAAAAGCAGGGATGAAGTTAGATAAAGGATTTGTTTTTGTAATGACCTCAAGTGTAGAAATATTACTGCCTGCGAGAGTTAGAAGTCATATTAGGTAAGAAAGACTGGCTTGTTACTCATTACAGGTTACACATCAATGGCAATTCTGACCTTTTGTGCTAGTTCAGAAAGCGGCAATACTTCTAAATTTTTCCGTTTTTCGTTTGCTTACAGTGTGGAGGAGTACTACAGTATAGCAGTCCACTTCTCTTCTTTCTATTCCTACTGACATTCACCACAGCCACCATAATGCAGTGTTTCTTGTTCAGCACCTTCTTCTCCAAAGCAAATCTGGCAGCTGCCTGCAGTGGAGTCGTCTACTTCACCTTGTACCTGCCCCACATAGTCTGCTTTGTCTGGCAAGACCGCATGACTGTTAATCTGAAGATCCTAGCAGTAAGCTTTCACTGATTATATGGTATCTTTGGGTTAAAATTTCAGCTGTCCTCCTCGCTGTGCATATGTGAGTAACAAAGCATTCCACACCTCTTCCTCTCTGCTTTTTTGATTTGGAGAGAGAGACCTCTGAATCTCTGTCAAATAGGAATTGCAAATGAATAAGCCTTTAGCAGGCCTAGTGACCAAGACATATTTTCATGGCTTTTAGAAAATTCAATAAAATTTATCTTACTTTTTGAATGCTAGGAAATTAGCAAAATGTTCAAAAAGTTTTGAGTACTTCCTTATAAGCCAAAGCAAATTTAACTCTGATATTTTTAATAAACACAAAGGCAATTCACAAAATGGGGACAGTTATCTTTCTCGTGTGCTATAACCTAATGAACAGGGTGATATCTAAGGGTGAGAAGACCCTCAGGTTCACATTCCTTCTTTGCCTGAACATAGAGTTAGGATTTGATCCGAAGTGCTAAAGCTCTGAGAAATATCTTCCATCTAAGAAGTTGTAGACTTTCTCCATGCAGTGCTTCCTTGTTGGTTCTCTTCCATTATAGGTAAGATTCTTAACAATTCAGCAGAGCTGGACACTTCTTGCTGTTTTTTGAAATAGAATTGTGAACTTAGAAATTTATTCAGACTGATTTTCTGTAGCCCAATGAATCAGGAAGGGGAGTGGGTGTTTCAGTCCTGTCTCCCCATCTTTGCTGAGCATTCTAACAACCTAGGTAAAAGAGAAGTACTCTCTTCTCTTGCACTAGGAAATCTAAGGAAAATGAAAAAGAAAACAAAACACTTTAAAAGCTCTAACTAAGTGTAAATATGGCTATGAATCAGCTCTCTTAACTGATTTACTATACAGATATAGTATATACCATTTTTAGTTCTACCAATTAAGGCAATAAAGTGCAAAACTTGATGCTGTCATTAAGTCAGGAAATGAGTAGGGTTGGGCGCTGGCAGTTTCTGATACTGGAAGAAATCTTGAGACTAGCACACAGTTTAAGCATAAAGACAACTCTTTTCTCACCCTAAAGTGAAGGAGGAGGCATCCATGTAATAAAGGATATTTGCTGGCCCGAAGCCATGGATATTTTTCTCTGTTCCTGATACATTTGGTCTTATATTTGTTGTTCAAAGGTTAGTCTCTGAAGAAGAGCTAATTATAAGGGATGATATGTGCATGTGTAGGGAGCCTGAAGAAAAAATACTAATATTTAAGGACAAGTAAAGTAATTGAACAATGAATGTATTGCTGAAAACAAAACATTTTTTACTTAGCACGCTATAATAACGCCTCACTGAGAGTTGCTGTTGAGATCCCTCTTGTCCCCTCATTTTCCTAAGGTCTAGCATTCCTGGCTGAACTACATATACTGTGAAACAGCACTATATCAATTCTTGCTATGTTTTTTGCAATGCAATGTTGAAGAGGATGTTTGGATGCTATACTGGTTTATTAGTTTGTTTTGTGAGAACCAGGTAGCAGACACACCAGGGGAGGAGATGGTTGTGGTTTTCCTTATCCTGAGCATCTGGTGTACTTTCTGTCTTGTTACTCATAGTGGCCCTGCCCCATACACTCAAGAAGTACTTTGTTTCTCCAAGATAGGCAAAGGTGTACATTGCAAACTTCTATACGCATTTATAGTATTTTCTGAACAGAGGCATTAATGGAAAAAAACAAGCTGTGAAGGTTACCTAGTAGCTAAAGAAAGCCAAGGTTGAATTCAGTCTATTGTGGCTAAATACTGCTTAGAATTACAACCGTTCAGAGGATTAAACATCCCAGTCCAATGTAAAAGTGAAACCACTTTTCCCTGATCATTTGTTAGGCATTATCAAGTTTTGAAGTCCAGTCCTTAAAGGTTGCCTTTTTTTTTTTGCACTTGCTTTACAAAATGTTCCTCTGTCTGAGTTGAATGTCGTTTTTCCTTTATTCCAGAGTTTGCTCTCTCAAGTAGCTTTTGGTTTTGGTACAGAATACTTGTCACGCTATGAAGAGCAAGGTCTTGGCCTACAGTGGGGTAACATCAGAACTAGTCCCTTGGAAGGAGATGAATATAGTTTTCTTTTTTCCATTAAAATGATGCTTTTTGACGCTGTTCTCTATGGAATACTTTCTTGGTATCTTGACAATGTTTTTCCAGGTACATCAGTTTCTTATTCATACAAAGTAGGGGTAGTTGTTGTAAACTGTGTTAGTCTAATGAGTCTCTGTATTTCTGTCAGAAAAGGGTATTTGACGTTGTAGACCATGAGTCTTAACCAGTATAGCACCACTGGTTTATTCTACTTTTCTTTCTTTCTTATTCCTTTCTCCTATTTTAGTCCTGAAAAGAATGGAAAAGGAGAAAAGAGTAAGGAGGATGCAATTTCTGGTCCTGTTTTAAAATGTAAATAGAAAATAAAGCTACAGAAATACCTGTTAAAAGCCGATTTGTGTACATATTTTTCTTTTAAGAAGTTTCAGCCATTTGTAGTGAGAATTTTTGAAATTTTTGAAAATATACACATAACAGTTCTAGTTCACATATACGCTATGGCCACAGTAGGCCGACTGTTTCCTGAAGGATGGTACTATTTCCTGAGACATATATTGTGGCCTAGCAGCTGTGAAAGTCCCTGTCTGGATTTGTTTTATTTCTGAATGAGAATCCTGGTTCTAGTGTGAGTTCACAGAAGGATTTTCTTTGTTATCAATTATGACATTTGGGAACTTTTTTTGTCAGAAAATGGTTTGTTCTTGGAGCTTAAATTGTTATCTTACTTCTTATTAAAGATTTTTACAATATAATAATTGCAGATTCTTATGCTGTACAAGCAAGCGAGCTTTCTTTTCATTAATTTATTACTCCTACAGTTCCAGAATGTGTTTCTTGGCAGATGGCTACCTTTTTATTTTCTTTTTTTTTCTTTTTGCTTGAGTAGTCTCTGAGAATTTGCGATCTTACAGATTGTCTAGCTATGAATAAAAATAATGACAGATAAGGTAAGATGGTGCTTGTCTGCATGCATCACTTATAATAGTTAATCCAAATGAAGAAAAGATGAGGATTTGTTAAATGGTTTTAGATATGTCTGAGGATATTTTGCTTCAAAAACAAAATATGGCCTTAAGTCTGTTTTGTTTGTGTCCCTGCCAAAGTGAGCTATAATAGACCAAATTATTGCCTTTTCAATTTCTGAGATACGTGTCATCACAAAGAAATGTAATGCAATTTTAACATACTTATTTTCAAAGTTGATTTTCAGTAACTTCCCTGAAAGTTCCTCTTTGGAGAAGCCCATGTTGCAACTCTGTTTATTTTTTTAAAAATGGACAATGTACTATTTCCATGAACACAGCAGGAATTAAACAACAGGAGTTTCTTTGCTCATAGATTCAAGTTGGGTTTTTTTCAGCCAGCACCTGACACAGCAGTAACACCTCTCAGGGGGTCTATTCTTTAGCTTCAGTTCCTCCCAATATTTGCTCTGAGTGTCTCCTTGGCTCTCTGCTCCTCTTTTTCGGTGGAATTTCTCATGGCATTTCTGTCATGCACATGCAGGCCTACCGAATCAATGCTGTAGTCTTTGAGCTTACTGTATGAGTTCCCTGGATAATCCTTTGAACCATGCAGTTCAGCTCCTGCTCGAGTTTTCTCTGCAGCCAACCACCCATTGGCGCATTTGTCCTTTGGCTATTTGAGCATTCAGCTCCATAACGGAGTTCTCTTGGGTTTTACATTCATCCTGAATAAGAAGGAATTGTTCTAGCCACCAGCTTCAAAGGGATATAATCCAGTCCATAACAAGTGCAAGGCAAACTGCTTATGGATGCAGACAGAGTGTTTGTGTGCATTAATGGGCGCACAGGTGGTTGCCTGACATACATACAGGATATTTTTGGTAAGTTAGAAATAAGCAGACACTTATTTCTGAAAACAGTGGTTTTCAATATAGAAAAACTGACCGTCTTTCAGTGAGCATCACAAATTACCTTGGCTTATTTTCGATAAATAGCACAAGGCCAGTAACATCTAGGTTCACAAGGATGCCAGTTTTAAACATAGTAGCTCAAATCCCAGCATTCTATAAATGAATATGAACCAGGAAAGCAGTGTTGACTTGCACTAGCTCTAGTCTGGCCTGACAATGTTGTTGTACTCTCTTTTCAGAACAGAAGTAACCTGTGACCAAAAAAAGCCCATTTATGCTTAAGAAAAGGATTATTCTGTTGTCACTTTTCCTGCAAGGCTGTGTGCTGAAATAACAGCTACAGTCTCTTTTCTCATTGCCAGTTGTGAATTCAGGCCCAGGGTAATAAGTGTAAATATAATAAGCTTTTCACTCTTGTCAACCCTCAAGTGCTAAGTGAACCTTAAAAGAAATTCCCTGAGGGAGGCTGGGATCCCATCTCAAGCAATTAGGATGTTCCTTGGCAGCTGCTGCCTAGTTGGTGAGGATTCAAATTGTTCCCATGTAGAGAGTAGCTTTATTCTGTAATTAAACTACATTCTACTTAAGAAGAGGTAAGGCCAATCAATACACATATTTTCTGACTATTTTACTCCTGTCCAAAATTTAAAAAAAAATCTGCAAACAAAATCTGTTCTGTCAGGTACTTGGTGGATGGTTTGACCTTCTGATATGCAACACTAGGACTGCAAGTGTTTATAATTACAGCTCAGACTTTGCCTAGATGAATTTGTGCCCACTGAAGAATGTGTTCATGAAGCATGCTTTACCGACTTATTTTTGTTTTAGGGGACTATGGGCTACCACAGCCTTGGTATTTCCCTGTGCAGGAATCTTACTGGCTTGGCTCTAGAAACTCAAAAGCTGAGAAAACAGCAACTGCTGATGGTGAGTTCCGTTAAAACTTTGGTGTTTAGAAATAACTTCAAAACCACTGATCTGCTTAGAGGTGACTGTGCGACATTTCCATTACCTGAGCTGCTGCAAAGATTAGAGACAGCCATTCACTGGTAATCTCAGCAGGTGCGTTTGAACTTGGAGTGGCCTGCTATTATTAGAGTTGTTAGAGGTGAGTCACTGTTCCATCTAGAGCCTTTAAAGTATGGGTTAACAAGTAACATCAAACCCTTACTCTCTAACCAACACCTCTTCAAGGAGTTCTTATTACCCAACACAGCATTGGTGAAATGAGTCAAAATGAAATACAATGTTGTTATTTAAACTGAGGCTCCCCCATCTTTCTAAAACAAATTCTTTTCTGTGTGGTTTGACACTAATTTAAGTCTATTTACTTTGGGTTTGTAAGCAAGATCAAAATTGATGCCACCCTTGGACCAATTTGAATGAGTGCAGATTTTTTTTTTCTGTGCATTGATACTAGAGTAGTTAAGAACAACATGTGGGTGATTGTATTTAAATAGGAATTAGTGCAGAATGGTGATTAATGTCTGGAATAGAGGCTTGCTGAAGGTGGTGTTTTGAAATCTGTCTTAAATTTACAAGGTAAGAGTGAAACCAAATAAAATGACAGATGAAGAAATAATTTCTTCAGTCTTCTCATTACCATCCTTACCCTTTTTCAACTCGTTCAGACTGCTGACAAGGCAGTCTCAACTCAGGGTGATACCTATAAATCAGAAGGGAGTTAATCCTTTCTGTGAACATGCTGGTAATACATTCACTGCTCACATGTTTTGATTAGAAAAGAAGTTATAACATTTGGTTTTTTAAAGAGCCTTTGCCTCCTGGTGCACTCTGAGGAAATTAAGAGGTTTTCCTTTAGACTTGCTGTGAGGGTATTCAGAATGGTAGAGGCTTGTCTAAATATTATGGAGTCTGTTACCTGCTTTGTCTTTGCAAATGCTGCCCACCAGATTAGAATTTGACTGTACAGGAAGGAGGCGAAAAGAGCCAAAGAAGGACTTGGAGCATGTTTGTAGATGAATGGAAATTTTCTGAAGACCCACCCAGATAAGATGTCAGCTGCTACATCTCATTGACTTTCTGTGGAATTTGGCCATATCCTGCACCAGAGCTCCTTTGAATATCTCAGATTTGGAGCACAGTTTCTTACAGGATTTTAACATTTTCTATTTATTTTAAGCCTAAATTTAGTAGAAATTAAATCTATTTTATGGTTATCTTAATGCCTTATAAGTTCTGTGTGTTCTTTAATATATTCCCAATACGGGCAGATGCATGATTTCTTAGTACCCAAGCTAAAGGTTGTGAGAAGGCTTGAAAGCCCCAAAATAGTCAGTTGCTCAGGTAGGTCAGCAACAGAAAGGTTTATAGCTACTACTTTATTGTCAGTTTTTTATTTTATGTGTTTTTATAGCATTTTTTAGATTACTTGGAGAAAACACTTTGCTTAAGTGAAGCCTAGAGTTTATTTTGTAGGTGATGTTACATCAGATAGCTGAGCTGATCTGAAGTTCACTGTTGATTGAAAATGGGGCAATCTTGCAGCCCCTTCCATAGCCCTCATCCTAGTTCTGCTTATGCTTATCAGTCCCTGGTAAGATTAAGAGGCAGATCCTTCTGAAGCCATTCTCAGGAACATGAAGCACAAGGAGATAGGAGATAATGAACAAGGAACTACCAAGAGCAAATGTTGCTTAACCAGCCTGATTTTCTTCTGTGATGACTGGATCAATGGACAAAGGGAGAGCAGTGGATGCCATTTAACTTAACTTTAGCAAGGGTTTTAGCATGGGTTCACATAGTATTCTGATAGCGAAACTGATGGCATACAGGCTGCCTGAGTGGACACTAAAGTGGGTAGAAAATTGGCTAACTGTTGGGCCCAAAGGATTGTGATCAGCAGTACAAAGTATAACTGGGGACCAGTTATTAGTGGCAGGGGTCTGACAGGGACTGACACTGGGCTTCATACTGTTTAATGACTTCATTAACAGCCTGAGTGATGGGATAGAGGGCACCATGAGCAAGTTTGTGGAAGATATCAAATTGGAGGGAACAGTGGAGTCAGGGCAGCTCTTCAGAGGGACCTCAACAGACTGGAGAAATGGCTTTATAGGAACCTCATGGAGTTCAACAAAAGTAAATGCATAATACTGTGTCTGGGATAGAATAACTCCACAGGACAATACAGGCTGACCACCAGCTGGCTGTCAGGCAGCTTCGTAGAAAAGGTCTGGCTGACATGTTGAACCTGAGTCATCAGTGTAGCCAAGATGACCAGATACATCCTGAACTTTATTAGCCATCAGTTCAAGGGAAGTGATTCTTCTCTTCTAGTCAGCATTTGGGAGACTGCATCTGGAGTACTGTGTTGTCCATTTTCAGGATCCTCATTGGAAGGAAGACATGAATTTACCAGAGGGAGCTCAGTAAAGAGCCACCAAGTTGAGTAAGAGCTAGAGCGTGTAACATATGAGGAGATGCTGAGAGAGCTGGATGTGCTCAGCCTTAAGCGAGAAAGCTAAGATAGAGCTTGACTTCTCAGATGAGCCTAGTGGAAGTGTGAGAGGCAATGGATGTAAGCTGGAAAACAGGAATTCTGATTCAATGTAAGAAAAAAAATTATTTATTGTGAAGCTAGTTAGAACATTGGAACAGGTTACTCAGGTTGTGAAATCTCCATTTTTTGAGATAGTCACGGTGATCTGAATTGGCCCTATTTTTTGAAGATTGAACTGGAGATCTTTGGAAATCCCTTCTGATCTAAATTATTCCATTATTATCTCAGCTAGTCTAAGTGTGCTGATACTTATTAATCCTCTCTTCTACAAAACATTGCCTTGGGTTTTTTCAAGCAGGGACAGTTGGAAAGGTCACCTCTGATTCCTTTGTAGGAGGCACGTGATTCTTACCTATTTGAGGAACTAAGACTCTTCAGTGCCTCAGCTTACATGAACAACTGTAGAACTTTTCTTAACTCATGTCTTTCCTTCAAGGGTAATACTAAGCATTTTCTTAATTTATTGTAACCGGTTAATGTGTTGGGAAGAAAAGTGAATAAGAAAATGTCAGATAATGTAAAGGCACAACTGAAAATGAAGCCAAACCGGTAAATTCTCTTGGTACTTTTAAAATTTACTTAGTGCACTTTTTTATCCCTCACTTTGCCATTTTAGGTGATGCAGTGTTTATGTTGTTATTTGTGCACCAGGTAATTTTATTCAGTTCTATGGGCTAAAAGTTCTTATAGGAGAAAGTTATGGTAAAATTTCACAACAAAATTAAGTCCTAGGCCATCTGATAAATTGGTTGTGCTAGTTGCAGTCTACTCTGCCAACTTGAATTTGTGTTGCGAAAACAGTTCCTTCAGGCACTCCCTCTTCTTACATCCTGCTTCAAGCCTGTCCTCATTAGTGATTTTACGTGACTTTTCCTTCATGGCAGCAAGGTTTAAGACCAAATTGGAAAGTCAGAAACTCTTGTACAAAAGTTAACACCAACTCATTCACCCCAGCCTGGAGCTAGTCTCTTAATCTAAGTAGCAGTTTAGCAGTTTGCTTTTCATTTAGCCTTTTCATTTAGTTTTTCTTCCTCTCACTTCCTGTAAGTCTGGGAAATGTTTGTATGGCCTTTCTCTTCATGTGGTGAAGAACTTGGTCTAGCACTGGATGGACAAAACATAGACCATGTACCTAGTACTAGTCAGGGTCTTCTACTCTGAGTTTATAATTGCAAAATTGTCAGTCGTCTTCCTTAAATATCTGACACTGTGAAGCAGATTTTAAGCTAGACGGCTTTGAGTGCTGTGTTCCTAATCTGAGTAAAGCACTGATGATTAGTGCTCTTGCAGAGCTCAAGGCTTAGAACTACTTCCTTTTCCTCAAAACACCTCTAGAGATAAGAGGAAATTAAATTTTGGCTAATTAAATGTTGGTTACTTTTGGTTTATATAGAAAAAATTCCAGAGTCAGAAGGCCGTGTGGATCAGAAGGCCATGGAAGGAGAAAAAACTGAAAGCAGAACAAAGAAATCTGAAGAACTTGAAAAGCCTGACGAAAAGAGTGACAACCAGGGGGAGAAGGATGGTAAAAGCAAACAATGTAAACACAAACAAGGAAAAGAACCCAGAGAGAAGGGGAAGCCGAAGACAGATGTCCAGGACAAAGATGAAATTAATAGTAAGGAGAAAGAGCAACCTGAGTAGTTCTGAGATACTATACTCATTGTACTTCATAACAAACTAGAGACAGGAATGATTGGAGTCAACTACAAGAGACCAGTAGGTGCGTGCCTGCCAGAGCTAAACTCAGGAGTGGCACTGACTCTCTCAGCTACCCTCTCACTGATGCCTCTACATTCACAATCCCTTAGAAGATTTTAGCCACCATGCATAAAAGCTGCCTTCCAGAAGAGCTCTGTAAATTGTTTTTTATTGTGCAAAGGCAGGCTCTTCCTATGGCAAGTTAGTGTTCATGCTGAGGGAATAGACACATACAGAGATGCATACATTGATTTCTTAGAATTAAGCAGAGCCATTACTTCAATAAAACTACTTACGCTGAGAAGAATGTTCTTCCTTCCTAGCACCCTACCCTCCCTCCCTCCCCCCCTTTTTTTTGCCTATCTTTAGTCTGTCTTGCATCTGTAGGGAAAGAGTGGTTTCAAAGGGCTTTATCTGACATGTTCTGTGTGTCTGTCTGCAGCCTTTTCTGATGCTGACATTAGCCACCACCTAAGAATTCCTGAATGGCTTGCCTTGTTTTCAAGTCCCAATGTCTTCCTTTGTGGAGAGCCAGAGGAGTTTTCTGTATGTGATGCTCAGAGGAATGCACGTGGATTCTGTGCAAAAGTAACCGCTACAGACAGCCCTGAGCCCACTCTCTTTAAAAGCTAGAGATAAAAGTGGGGTCATCAGAGCTCCTCACGTAGGCACTGAAAACATGCATTCAGGGTGAATGGAAACAGAACAGGACTTCAAAAGAAAAAAGACAGGCAGAGGGCAAAGGTTATTTCAGCCAATCTTCTCCTAGTACTGCGTTATCTTTGTGGTGCTGTACTGTCAGCTCCCAGGTTCCAGCTGCTCCATGGCTACAGAGGAAGGGCTTTGCCTGTCACTGCACAAAAAAGCCTGCCTTCCCTCTCAGCCAGCCACACAGGAACTGGGAGACGTGGAGAAGCCAAGAGCAGCCCTGGTATGGTTCAAGGACACAGTTTCCAAAATGGCTTCATTTAAGAGCTAGTGCTTCATCTAAGACTACTGGGATGGGAAATGGAGAGTAGTTCTCATGGCTTAACTCTAGTGCAGTCAAATACTAGCATGGGTCAGCAGAGCAGGGCAGACACACTATACATCTGTCCTAATTGCTTCATACATTTTAAGCAGAGCTTTCACCTAAGTCCCATCTCCCACAAATGCTGCCACCTCTGAAGAAAGACCCAAATGGCTCAAAATTGCACTGAGAGAGCAGGATAAGAATGGAGAAATATGAATCACAAAAAAAGAGAGCTCAACCCTCCACCAGTGTCCTTCAGGTGATGCAAAGCAGATACTAGGGGCAGGGATCATCAGATAATTTGCCTCAGAACTTGTCAGTGAGTCTTGCAGGCAAATATGAATTGAGCTCATGATACATACAAAACCAAGGATGGTACCTCAATTGCAAATATATGCATAACTATCTAGCCAGACTCCATGTGAAATTTTGTAAATACAGGGATGTTTGTATTTGGCCCAGTATGGTAAAATGAAACCTAGATTCCTTCACAAGGCAAAAGAAAAGTTTGTCATAAACATAATTTTGTTTAAAATAAAGCTACCCATTCAGCTGCTCGGTAGTATACACAGCTCTCTCACGTACAAAATATTTGGGACTTTTTCCCGAGTATTGTTTACAATGACAGTCATACAAGCCGCTGATGGAGGTGGGGCTGGTTTCAGCCAGATGGCATTGGTTGCCCCCCACACAGGCCTGCTAGGTACTGAACAATTCAAGTAAACTGCATTTGCAAAACAAGCCTCCCTACAAAGCCTTAAGCATTTCTGTGTAAACAAAAATGGACAGGGTCTTTAGTTTAAATTTCTCAGCTCCCAGAATTCATGTTGTCCAAAGGTTTAATTTACTTCAAATGAAGTTTGTTTTGTCTAGAAGCTGATGCAATAAAACATCCTGATGGTGCTATTTACGATAATGAATTTTTAATCCTGAGAGAAAGCTCATGTTAGGTACTGCCTAAGTCTTGAGCTGGCCTCAGGACAGGGGTAGATTTCACCTACCAGGATTAAAGGCAAATGTTGGGTTTTTTAAAAGCATCATGGTAAAAGAATGCACAGCTGGGCAGATGATTTGAATGGCAGATTGCAGCCTGGCTAGAAAGGCAACCTGCTGCTTGTTAAATGCAATCTCTCAGTATATACAGACAACAATCCCAAATAATCTTCCTGCTACACAATGAAAACAGAAAGCTTGTTCATCTTCGCTTGAGCCAATGAGTTACCTCTCCACAGACTATTAAAATTCTGAGCTCTACTTCTCCTGTCATTGATACAGGGGCGAATCTAAATAAATTGCACTGCAGTTAGAAATCTTGCCTCAGTTTGGCGCTGGTGTGACTGGAGAATTTGACCCTGCCACATCATGCTGTAATTCACTAGATATGTGATGTTGCTTCTGCACTTACTGATGTGTCATCATCAGAACTGGGATAAAACATGTACTTTTATTCTTTTTTCATTCTTGATTTCTTGCCTTTCCAGTAAATACCTTCTTTGAGCCTGAGCCAACAGGATTGATTCCAGGAGTATGCATTCAAAACCTGGTGAAGATTTTTGCGAACAGGCCCAAGCCAGCAGTAGATGGGATGAATATTACTTTTTATGAGGGCCAGATCACAGCCTTCCTTGGCCACAATGGAGCAGGAAAGACAACGACCATGTAAGTCTGTATTTTAGAAGAACCAAATCCAGGGCAGTGCTCTGCTCTATTGCTCTGTCCTGAGGAGCAGTTTTCTCTTTTCACTCTTCCCGTGTCTCGCTACCACCCCTGCAGCTAGCTTGATGCAGAACATCCAGCTTTTTCCAGACAGAGCAATGCTGCCTGGAGGCGAAGAGAAGATATCCTGGATTAGCTAAAGCCCTGGGAGGGAGGCAATGCATGACAGAAACAAGTAAAAGTCTAGAGAGAAGGAAGCAATTATCCCCCCCTCCCCGAATTCATTTCCCATGGCCAAACTCCCAATAGGTGAAGAGGGAGAAGGATCCTCTGGCTGAAAAAGCTGAAGATTTGACAGCCACCAGGCTCCACACATTCTTGGTTTCTCTGTCTAACTGACTTTAAGTCAGTCACATTTTTGGTCTGTGTCCAAAGGAGTATAAATATAGACCCTCTTTAGACAAAATGGTTACATATATGCAAGATCCATGTCCAGATTAAAATGTTCCTCTGGTCCTAGAACCCTAGCATCTCAGGACACTGAATTTTAGGAATGATTAATTTTCTTTATACAGAACTTTATTTGGCAAAATAAGATTAATTAGGGAACAAAACATTTCATGAGTCTGTAACACGCTCACCAAATGTTGAAACTGAAGTGTTTCATCATGATTTTTCCTAGCAGAACACTTCAGGTTTTTTAATTAAAAAAGACTTTTATTTCAAATGCACTTTAAATTGCCTTTTAATTTTTTTAATTGTTCCACAAGAAATATGTTTGACCCAAAATAAAAGCATTCTGAAATGCTGAAATGTTTTGTAAATTTACTTTTCTATTCTCTTCATAAACCCAAAAATTTCTATTGCTTTGAAACTTTCAGAACTGAAAAATTCATTATTCCTCCAAATCTAGTAACAGGATTCACCCATTTCCAACATAACATTCGACTCCCATTTTACAGAAAATAAAGGTGTATGGCATGAGTCAGCGTGGCTAGAGACCTCAAACCATTATTCTCTATCTTGGTCCTAGTGAGCTTCATTTTAGACCCATTTGTATGTAGAGGTGATGTAACATGCTGAACAAACTACTCTGAACCAGAGTAGCTGACTAAAACAGTTTTTTAGCGCAGGCCAGAACCATACAGACAGGTGTATCAAAAATTACGTTAGCAGATCTACAAGATTCTCACTGTAGCACGGCAAGAGTATTTGGATGTATGTTCTTTACTGGAGTTGTTTCCTCAAGGCCTGTAGTAAGAAGTTACCATGCTCCACCTAGTGGAATCATGCAATGCATCTTCCTAACCTGGCACAGCAGGATAGGAGGGTGGGAATTTCCTCATTTTATTTTCCCAGGTCGATACTGACAGGCCTCTTCCCACCCACCTCTGGAACTGTGCTAATTGGCGGCCTGGATATCCAGACTCACATGGACTCTGTTCGGCACAGATTAGGCATGTGCCCTCAGTACAACATTTTATTCAACCAGTAAGTATCATTCCGTACTAGCTTTAAGAATAAGGGTCTCAGTCTGCATGCTTGACTCATCTCCAAAACCTGTATTTCTCTTACTGTGCTGGCAGTAGATGTATGTCAGAGGCACTTCTACCAAAGAAGATCTGTGATCCAGATTTAGGATAAAGCATCCCCTCTTCCCTTCAGCAATATAAAGCTAAAGTGAATTTATCTCTGTTTCGGAAAAAATCTGCTTATTCATTTAAATTGCCTGGGTGCCTTTCTGTCTGATTTCACAGCCTTACTGTAGCAGAGCACATCTTGTTCTATTCTCAACTGAAAGGGAGATCCCGGGATGAAGCTGAGCAAGAGTTGGAAACAATGCTAGAAGACATGGGCCTCACCCATAAAAGGAATGAAGAGGCTCAGAATTTGTCAGGTGCCCACAAAATTTTTCTAAGGCATTTTTTCTGCTGCCTTTTCTTTGTCTTTGAGCAATTAATATTGTTTGAATTACATGTTTGAGGCCATATTCTGACACATCACTGTGCACTGGGGTGGTCGTTACTCTCAAAGGGTAAATGGGACTGTACAAATAGTAAAGTTGGCACAACGTGTCACTAAAGTTTCTGTTTCTTATAAATATACAACAAATTCAAATGTATGTAAGGCAGTTCTTTTTAAGTGAGCATATAAATAAAAAACCTGTCAATGTAAGAAAAAAACAAAATACAATATTCTATTATTTCAAGGCAAATGAAATATTATGCTGTCATGTTGCTCCACTGTTTGGATCAGTACTCTGTAATACTGTATTATTTGGCAGGAGTAATTTCTTTCATTCTAAAGATACAAATGCATGTAGTGTAGTTGAACATATTTCACTTTCAGATTCAAAAGCTGATTTGAATAAACAACCAAGTGTTCTTACACTACTTTGTCCTCATTGCAACTATAAAAGTTGGCTTCTTTTACATGAGAACATGAAAATCCTTATCTTCCTGCTTTTGCTTCTGGCAAGAAGCAGAAAATGCAACACATAGAGGAAAAATAGATTTTAAAAAATAAAGTTTTGAAGAACAAGCTGTTCTGGACTTCATAAGAAAAATGTGATTATTGATTTAACTTTGTAGAAATATTTGTCTGAGGATGGGTTTTGTTTTACTTGTATCAATTTGTCTCCACACTGAAAAGCGGTGTTTTTGACATCCCTGCCACTTATGTAACTAATCTTGGACTCCTGGATGTGTCTGTCCTCTGGTAGGTGGAATGCAGAGGAAACTGTCTGTTGCCATTGCTTTTGTGGGTGAAGCAAAAGTGGTAGTCTTGGATGAGCCCACTTCTGGAGTTGATCCGTATTCCAGGCGATCTATTTGGGATCTTCTGCTGAAGTATCGCTCAGGTAACAGGTTTGAGAGTGGAAATTGGTTTGGTTTTGTTTGGTTTTTTTAACCTGTCATAGGTGCAGCATGTACCAGTTGTGTAAACTGTGATGAATAGTAGAATATGAATACAAGCAAACAAGATTCTTTGGACAGATACATATGGATGCGGCAAACCTGAGACCTGGCTCTGGTGCAAAGAAAACCCTGCATTAATTGCCAAAAAACTAAACACCGTTTTGAGTCCCAGGTAGAGTCTATGCCTTGAACGTTCCACCTTGTTCCTTCTAGGCAGAACCATCATCCTCTCAACCCATCACATGGATGAGGCAGACATCCTTGGAGACAGAGTTGCCATCATATCCCAAGGGAAACTCTTCTGCTCTGGCTCTCCTGTATTCCTAAAGAACTGCTTTGGATCTGGCTTCTATCTCACTCTTGTTCGCAAGATGAAAAATATTAGAACTGGAAGGGCTACGGTAAGTATATAGCTACCTCTCTGCACATGTAATCTGAAACATACTTACACATATTCATGCACTACACCAAGGTAGAAAGCAGTTATGTGCTGCTTGAGACTGTGTACAAAACTGACTTCCAAATGAAGAAAGCAATGAGAAAATTTGTGACACCTTGTGAAATTATGTGGATACCTGAGTCTCTCATAAAAATGTTCTGTGGTTTTATAAATAAATATTCAGCCAGACAGGTGAAAATAAAAGGTGGATATGAAGCCCTCGGTGGTCTATAGTTCACACTTATCAGTTACATATGTGTAAGCTTTTACCAATCAAGTTGCCTTTGTCCATATACAGGTCTTTCTGATGCTTGCTTTTGCAGTACACTGGTTGTAATCATGGTGTAGTCTAGTAACTAGCTCAGACATCAGAAGAGTCTACATTTATATATAGCTAAACCAGCCTCGCACAGCTTGAGAAGTAGGAATCTGGATTCTTTCTGCTGTTATTAGTCCTTCCAGTCTTAGTAGCAACATGATTTGTATACTCATGGCCACTGCTGATCTCATTTTCCCAGGTATTTTGCACGTGATTTAGAACTCACATGTATGCTTTGTACAGGTGGATTTATGTTTTCTGCATTGCTTAACCCAGTCCTCAGATGGCTTTCAGTATAATGTATTCAAGATGTTTCAGATATGACCTATTTTTCACTGAGAACCCTTACATCCTGTTTTGCATGCATCTGAAGCACTTTCACCTTTGTATCTGTTGCATGTCCATGCTAGTCACTTTGTAGCTGTGGGTCTCAGTGCTCCTGCTCCAGCTGTGCACGTGTGGACAAAGAAGGAGCTCCAGAGCAGGAACTGGATGGTAAGAAGTGTGATCGGTTTGGCATTCCAGCACATAGCTGTGTCTCCTGTTATGCTGCAATCTCATTTTACAGATTAATGCCACTGAGGCTCACTTCTTCAGTGCTTGTGTCTAGCATCTGTATTGTATTGTAACATGAATTTGATAAGGTTTCTTTGTGGTTTTGCTTACCATTGCCCATTTTTGATGTATATGTGGTCTCAGGTACAGATGATGACCTGGAAGTTTGTGCGCTTTAGAAGTATTGAAGTTTTGAACTACTCTGCACCAAAATGTGTAATTTGTTAATGAAAACTGAAGCATATCTAGAGCAAAGGAAACTGGATTTCTCAGAAAAAGTCATTTTGACTTTTCCACATAAGAGAAGAACTTAAGTAGATATTCCTGAAGACTTTGTTGTGCTTCATTAACAAACCTGAAATAGTTTCCTGCTACATAGTTCCAGAGTATAATTAGAAACATAGCACAGTCTAGTACATAATTAACTGAGATATCTGTGAGTTATGTAATAGAGCAGTCCTCTTTTGTATAGTGTAAACAACAGCTTTTGAAATCATGCTTAACATGGTTAAATATTCATTCTTTGAATGATGTTTTGACTTTTCACAGGAGATCTGAACGAGCTAGCAGAAGTAATTCATCATCATATCCCAGAAGCAAAATTAGTTGAAAGCATTGGTCAGGAACTCACTTACCTTTTGCCCAATAAACACTTTAAACAGCGATCTTATGCCAGTCTCTTCAGAGAACTGGAGGAAACATTGGATGACCTGGGACTCAGCAGTTTTGGCGTTTCAGACACGCCACTTGAAGAGGTAACAGACAGATTAAAATATCTGCTAATCTTACCATCAGTCCCCAAAATGTTTTCTGAGACAGTTACTGTTCTTAAACATGTAATCTTGCTACTTCCTAATATGCCCTTCAAAGCCTAGTCAAATATGCTGTGGCATACTCAGAAAGTCTTTGGGATGGACATAAAGAAAGGATTCAAGCCTTACTTCATTTTACCCTTGTGGAGCATGACTCATTAGCCTGAAATCCATCTTTCTTTGTGTCTTAGTTTGTTCCTTTCTTAATTTTCCAAGATATTTCATAAGAGACCTCTGATTGTGTAATAAGCAGGAGTACCGAAAAGGTATCTAATTTTTTTTCTGTTATATTAAAGCATGATGTATAGTGTTACAGAAGTCAGGTTATTGTACCTGTTTTATTCCTAACCGGGAGATATATTTGTCTATGGCAGGTTTTCCTAAAGGTCACAGCCGAAGCTGAGTCTGGAATGCAAAAAGCAGGTATGGATCCATGAATCAGTATTTGATAAACTTTTGTTGGGACTGTTCTGTATTCTGAAGGCCAAGTAAAGAAGAGCCTCAGAACTCTCAGTCTTTGTATGCTGTTCTTGCCAAAATAAATTTGGTCAGCAGATATCTGTTTTTAGGACCTGACATGATATCTGAGAAACGAGATTAAGTCATCAGAAAGACTTTTGTTTAGATTGGATGAAAGTCTC
>VZSC01008735.1:975024-1006841 GCA_013398225.1 Steatornis caripensis
AGTCTCAACTATGTAAATTAAAAGTGGAGTGTCAAGCCCTTATATGTCAATGGTTTTGGTAGTTATATAAAAAGTGCTTTGCTGACCATTAGTCCATAAACTACATACATTATTAACTTGTTCATCCTGCTGAGTAAGAGGAGTGTTAATCTATGTGATGCCACTAGATACAGCCACAGTGCAACAGCTGTAATGAAAGCAATCTGGTGATGTGATATATACAGTTGGTAAAATCTGGAGCTCATTAAAAAGTTCATGCTACCTTCGTGTATGGAGGATAAAGAGTCTTCTCTGCCCCTTTTCATCTTGACCTAGGAGACGCTCAAGAAAATGGTTCTACTCTTGGCAAAACATCTACTGAGAACAAACCAGCTGAACAAACCACACTGAAAACTAATGACACTTCTCGAATGCCAGTAGACAAAGCAGGAGATGAAAACGAAGGCAAAGGATCCCAACAGTACAAAGGTTTTCAGCTTGTACATCAGCACATCAAAGCACTGCTCATTAAACGGTTCCACCATGCCTCCCGCAGCCACAAGGACTTCCTAGCCCAGGTATTGACTTACTTTTGCTGTTCTAGACTCATTCCCACAATATTCTCAATTCTGTCTTTCCCGGCAATGTCTTTCTGCAAAGCAACAGAGGTGCTGCAAACTGGTAAGTGTCCCTAACTGTTCTAATTACGATTCCGACTCTTCTTATTCTATTTCTTTCTGCCTAGAGTCTATCACCCGCACCAAGTTCATGATTCAATCACTACTAGCCCAGCATTTTATTTTTAACAGTTCTGTGACAACCAGAATCTGAACTGAAAGCATTGCAAATTAAATTGTTGGTGTTCAGGAGCTAAACCAGATCTGATCTGTGCACTCCGGCTGTCCCTCTTCTGTTTATATATAATATGAGGTGTGTACAGTGTCACTCTAAAACGTATATCTAATAACCTAGTGTGATGTTTTCATGTTCCCTGCAGATTGTTCTCCCTGCTAGTTTTGTGTTGCTGTCTTTAATACTTACAGTCATTATTCCTCCATTTGGAGAATATCCCGCCTTAACCTTACACCCTTGGATCTATGGGCAACAGTTTATTTTCTTCAGGTAAGAGGGATTGCTGAGCAAAAGCACATCTGTCATACATACACCCTTTTCTCCCTAGTGTTTAGGGTCATGGGATCCTATCTTACTGGGCTTTTCTCACTCTATGTGGTATAAAAAAAGAATTAACTCCACTGGAATCAGCAAATTTTAAATTGCATTAAATTGGTGCAAGTGGAGAATACAGCTGCTAATACGTCTAACCAATAGTCCTTCAAATATCTTTCTGTCTTTGGTACTCTCCTCTTCCTACTTGAATTCATGACCTCAATATTTATAAAGTTACATTTCCTGCCTAACAGGAGATCCAGGACAGTATGTTTCTCATATGCCATTGAGCTAATCCTATATTCATAATCTTTGAGAACAATGAGATTTGAGCCTATCTGCTGACCTGTGGTAGATTTATTTACAGTTATTAGAGTATTTGGGTAAATTTATGGAAACAAGATGGAAGCAGAGGCCCTTAGGTATTCTTAATGCTGCTGCTTAGCAGTTTCTCCCCACACAGTATCCTTTGGCGGGGTCTGATTTTTTTTTTTTTTTGTCTACTAGCACTTTGTCTCCTTTCATTCTTCATAGAAGCTTCAGTGTTGTTGTCTCCAGGTCACCGCACAATTCCTCTGTGCTCTCCTGAACACTTGCTTCACCTTCACTTCCATGTATTCCAAAGCTGAACTTGCACCAAGTCAAAACATGTGCAATACAGAGGAAATTCATAAGCAAGGTTTAAGTCCTAGACTAGATCACAACTAGCAGAAAGCAGCAAAACTGAAAGCGATAATTCTGAAGCATTTTCCATGAGTTTCATACCGAACATTCACACGAAACTTCAATTTAAATTACACATGGTAGTGCACTGAGCAGAGTTTGTTATTCATGCTTGTATAACACTTGGCACTAGCAATATTCTATAGTCTGATGTTATTAATTTCTTAGTTGCAGACACTTCACTATTAGCAGCATTGTCTCTTTGGCCTCAGCAAATGAAAATGCAGAATATGTTGTTCATCTTCTGATTACTGACTGTGACAGAGCTGAGAAGGTAGAAATGTGGATTCAAGCCTTTTTGGAGAACATTGCTATAGAACTATATCAGAAGTCAGGCTTTAATATTAGGAGAAAAGGACTGTTGTATAGCCTGTTAACCACCTTGTAAGGTTATGGAGTTTCACGTAAATAAATAAAATAATTGAATTATCAGCATTTGGAGGGGGGCAGTTCGTTCTGCCATATGGCTGTCCTTCACCAGTTGCTATGTGTATTCCAGTACAATAATATAAAAAAAATTATAGAGAAAGTCCTATCTTATTCCCTTAGCAATGAGCATCCTGGCAGTGAGCAGATGGTCTCCCTCACTGATGCTTTCCTGAATAAACCGGGATTTGGAAATCGCTGCATGAAGAATCAGCCTCTTCCGTAAGTTGCTAGCTAATGTCTCTTGAACAAGATTCTAGCAGGGTATTACTAGTGGAACTTGAGTAGTGAAACAAGAATTAATTTACTTGACTTTTCACTAGCACCAATGCTTCAGATATATTGTTGGCAATAATATTTAATATCAGGTCAAAAGACAACAATGCCACTGGATTAAGAATGATTCACAGTGCTCAATGTGACTAGCTGGAAGCCAGCTCACGTAGCCTTGTATTGAGAATTAAGCAACCTTGAAACGTATGTCAGTAGGTCAGTGGGCTCAGACTCAAATCTTCACAGCTTCCCCAGTACTTTCCACGTGTGAGTCCCCTCAGGTTCCTCCTGTTCCCACTGGTGTGTTTGGAAGCAATAGCTTCAGCAGTTGCTTAGATTGTGAAGTAGCACTAGGACATTCTCTGATTTGAAGCTATTCTCACTCTGGAGGACAATGTTTGTAGAGCTGTTCTTTAACATTTGTTGTCCTACCTACCCACTTACTGTGCCTGTGAGTCCTGCTTTGGAGGTATTTGTTGCTGGCATGCTACACTTCATTTTGCCATTTGTTCCTTTTCTCCTGCCTCTCTCCCAGTCATGACATCCAGCAACTTGGTTCTTCTGGCTGTTCTCTCCTCTCTCTTCCACTTTCTCTCCTCTGCCTGGTACAGCAGAAAAGAAGAGGAAACTTTAAAAATTAGAGAAAAGATACTGCATGAGCAAGGAAATGATAGTTTATTTGCGAATATATGCGTCCACTGCAGATTTTACGTGTATTAACAGGTCAAACACAATCCCCTTGTTCCTTCAGCATCCTATGTGCAAGCTGAGGACAGTAAACTTGGCAGAGATTGTGGGGAGGAGCGAAGATTATTTTTATTCATGTTTACCAAGTACTCCAAAACGTTTTTATTATTCATAACTCACAGGATAAGGGCTGAGAGGAGAATGTCTGCTGAGAGCATTGTGATTTTGTGGATTTGTGAGCTCTCTGTATCTCTGTATCTCGGTATCTCTGCATAGCTTAAAGGGTCTGTTCCTCTACATAGGAACTACCCATGCAATAATGTGGCATCTGCGTGGAACACACCTGCTGTTCATCCTAACCTACGCAGCCTCCTGCTAAGCCAAAAGTGGAGCCCTGAGAATCCTTCACCTTCCTGCAAGTGCAGCACTCACAAGAAACTCACTATGCTGCCAGAATGCCCTGCAGGCGCAGGAGGCCTCCCGCCACCACAGGTAGTGTCCCTGTGCCATAAATCTTTGTACAAAAGTTTCATGGCAAGTGCTGGAAAAGGGATTAGTGTTTAAGTACCTTGCCATGCCAATATACACAGAAGGAATTTAATTTTTTAAGGGAGCAAGAATTGCTGGGATTTGAAATTCAGAGGTATTGGAAAAGCTTGCACATTTACATGAAATTTGATTACTCTTTTCTTCCAAATCACAAACTTCATATAGAAGAAAATCACAAAAATTTTAACAATTATTCAATAATTTTAAAAAAATCGTAATATTTTTTGCCTTAAAGAACAATTCTATTTAGAAGATTGCCTTTCTTTAAAGAAGAGAAGAGAAGGCGGGAGAAAGAAGAAAGGAAGGGAAGAAAAAAATGTGATTTTTAAAATCATGGAGTGGGGTCATCTCCTTAAAAATGGAAAAATTAACACTGAGTCAACCCCAAATAATTATTTTTTGTATGTCTTTTGGTTCAATTTCTAGAAAGAAAGTTCTAAGCTAGCAAAACGAATATTTATATGCATGCACATGAAGATGAGTCATTTAATAACCACTGATGCTTTATGGAGAGCTACACTCATACCTGTCCCTATAAATGAATAATCTTAGTAGTGCCATTTATAAAATGTGCTTGCTCTTTTGGAGAGCAAAGGAAAATTATAGCCTGTTAGTGTTTACATTTTCTAAATGTTTTTCTAACTAGTTAAAGAAAACAGATCTGCAGGCACCCTCAGAGTAATAGCTCACTAATTTAATGTCTCACCATGCACACTGTTCAACTTTAATATTCCTTTTTGCCAGGCTTCACGTTAGCCAAATGACTAAAATAATTCTAGTTTTAACAGTAATGTCACAAGCTTAATCAGTTTCTGAATCCAAATCCATGACACAATCTCTTAAAAATATTGATTCAACTTGCTTTGTTTTCTCTATTACTATTCACAAAACAACACAGAAACTTTGTTCTAAGTATCTGTAGACTTCCTGTCTAATAAGCAAAAAAAGAAATTAATAAAGAGGCTATATTCTTATTCACAGCATCCCAAGTAATTTCTAATTTCCAAGTAATCCGTGTCCAACGGACAGCTGAAGTTGAATTTTGCTAATTGCATGCTAGTGTATTTGAGAGAGAAATTTAGTCTAAAACTTCAAATGCAAGTAGAAGGCAAAACTGAATTTTTGTTTGTTTGTGAGGATTGTACTCTTCTAAGGGAAATGTATTTATTATAGTATTATCCGGATAATTTTGCAGGATATTATAATTTTGTATAACTTGTCAGGAACAAACAGTTCACATGTGAGTCTCTAGGGAAGCAGCAGTATGTAAATAATTGTGAAGTATGCCTGAGCATAGACAGCTCATTCAATGAATGCACTGAGGATGCTACCAGTCTCCCTGTGCATTGTCTAGAATCAGCTAGACATCTGTAATGTATCTTGTGTGTCATCTGGTACTGCCTCTCTGTGGACAAAGCAGGAACTTCTTGAAAGTTCATTAGACTTTCTGGGTCGTTTCAGGTTTGCAGAGTTTACCCTCTGAAACTGCCCAGGAACCTTTTTAAGTATATTCTACCATGGAATAAATTCAACAAGTCTGAGGTCTTGCGTTTCACAGCGATCCTGTATTTGCAAAAGACTCACAAAGGCATCATGTGGCATCATTTTCATTACCAAAAAAGAGTAATTTTCATTCAAAGTATCTAACATGCTACTGAAGGTGAAGTTTTCATATTGATTTTTACTTCAACTTACTGAATCTACCTTATCTTCACTGGGACCTCAATTTATTTGTAAAGCTTTCTTCTTTCACAGTGAAGAAAAAGCCTTGAGCAACCCTGGCCTTTGTTGCAATAACTTGCGTCAAGTTTCAGAGTGAAGTGCAACTGTTCTGTCAGGCATCGCAAACTTCTGAGATTTCAGAAGAAATCGTGAAATCACAGTAAAGTAAGGATGTTTGGGCTAGAAAATGACCCACTCATTTCAGTGATACTATGAACCTGAGCAATTCCTCTGAACCAAAGCTACTTTTGCTGTTTTCCTGAAAAACACTTACTTAATAGCTTTAGAAACTGTAAAGTTTACTGTGATTGATTAGGTTTTCTTCTCTTTCCAGAGAGTGCAGCACAGCACAGAAATTCTTCAAGATCTGACCCACAGAAATATTTCAGATTTTCTGGTGAAAACATATCCCACTTTGGTGAAAGGGAGGTAGGGATGAATCTCTCTTTGTTTTTCACCTACTGTATTTTGTACCTGGCCCTGAAATTCTCGTTTAATAATAACGTAGCACCTGATGTGTCACAGTATTGTGTAGACTTGAGCATTGTGTCCATACTCCTGATGTAAAAAGAGGAGATGCTCATTTTAGGGGTGCTAATTTTTGTTATTATATCTATTTGTATAATTGAGTACTCCTTTACAGGCAGAGCTAAGTTTCAATGTTGATGGAATGCCATGTTAATGGAGAGGAAAACTGGTGCCTCTGCACAGCATGGTGAACTGCCTTGCAGAGGTACTAGTTTGTGTCCGTGAAGAACTGTAGCCACACCAGCATGACCATCTGCCTGAGTTAATTATCGCTTGCTTAGGAGTGCTAAAGAGCCAAAGGACAATGTTACATAGATACATCTATCCTACTGATAGCTCCTCAGCTTGCACGAGTGGTGTGCATGGTAATTAGCTGTGCAGTGTCCATGGCCTATTACTTCTGATTCAGGCTTTGCTACCTTTTCAATTCCCAGTAGAGTTCTCAAAATTCCCATTATATTAGCTATGTGCTGGCTGCCTTTGACTGATTCCTCTTAGCACATGTCATAATTGCTTTAGATACATCTTTTAAAATCTGTTCATTATGGATTTAGGATAGATAGTATGTGTGTCACTTTAGAAATCTTGCTTATCTCTGTATGAGCTGGAGATGAATCATGTCAGAAAACAAAACAAAACAAAAACCAAAAAATCCACTGCAGGGAGTACCAAAAGTCCTGACAACCACACAACTCAAAGTGATCAGCAGCAATTACAAACGAAAGTGAATAAAAAAGATAAAAAAATCTGTCTAGGGGAAACTGGAGATCTGCAAAGCATAGGAATTCACCTTTAATTTCCATTTAAGCCTGACAATACCATTCACTTCGGTTCAGTGCATTCATTGACAGGATTCTCTCTTGTCTGTTTCAGCTTGAAGAGCAAATACTGGGTCAATGAGCAAAGGTAAGAAACCAATTTACAGATTCTGGTGGTAAATGAAGGAACAATGAATTTCTGTTTAACCAGTGGACCCTCACAATGTTTCTCTGAATGGACAAGGGGAATTGTAGCAGATAGTATAGAACAAAGAGATGGCTTCAGTGGGAAATAGGTTGGGTGTCAGCCAGGGTTTTATAAAGACAACGGGTTATATTTGTTTGGAGCACCCCCACAAGGATGAAGGCAAGAGGCAGACAATGGAACTATCACAGCTTTCTATCTACACGAGTCAGACTAATGGGATCTGAGTGATGGAAGGTTATAATACAATAATGAACTACATTGCAATAGTTCTCTGACGCATGTCTGTCAAAATGCAGCAGAAAAATATGAACCCTCCAAAAAAAGGACCTGGATAAGATGAAACCTAGACACTAGCCTATCAAATACACAACTCCTCATCTCCACTCTGAACATGTGCAGTAGTTATAAAACAGATCCCACTCATGCTCCACATGTACGTGGAGGCATCAGCTAACCCCTGAGTGATGTCTACACTGCAGATACTAAGCTTAGAAAGATGACTGATTAGCCTGAAGAACATACTTAGTTTTTCATCAGCAGTAGGTATTCACTTCAAAGGTAGCAGCTGGGTGACTGGCTTCCTTCACAGAGTATCTGCTTGTTCATATGCAAACATTACTTTCTATGGAATTAGACTTTGGTTCATCTCATGCAATGGTATTTATCATTAGGGAGTATTGGCTGTCACCAGAATTGGTGAATACCCACTCCTCTCAGGGCAACTGAAATTTTAACTGAGGTCCATGCTCTCCTTAGTCCTCTATGCTGTCCAAACAGTTATATGTCAGTTATCTTGATTTAAAGATTTTGCCCTGTAGAAATAACTGTTTTCTCCAAATCTTCTATTTAAATAATCTTCTCAGGGTCCTGGCAAGAACCTCTCAGAAACTGACAGAACTTCTATTATTTGTCAGCCCTATAAAGACTTAATACAACTTGTTAGAAAAAGAGTGGAGATTGTTATGCATTAATTATATGATGTATAGAACTCAAATTTACATTAAGTGGATTTTTAGTATTTCCATCAACGTACAGAGTTTTGGGTCTGTGGTACAAGTAACTGATGATACTCTTCTCTTTGTTAGATATGGAGGATTTTCTATAGGAGGAAAGCTCCCAGTCCTTCATGTTTCTGGGGATCAAGTTGTCAGTTTTTTAAGTGATCTTGGCCGAATGATGAATGTGACAGGAGTAAGCAAGACACTTCCCCCCTCCCCTGCCCCCTCCCCCCCCGCCTTTTACTGAAGAATTGTTACAAAGCTGAAAAACTGCAGCACCTGATTTCTCCCAGACAATTCATCTTTAGCCTTTTCTTTTTTATTTTAGGGGCAAACTTCACTGGCTGCTGCTAAAGAAATTTCTAATTTCCTTAAATACATGGAAACTGAACATAATATTAAGGTATTTGCTGGGAGTAGTCTGCTAACTCACAGTCTTTCTTGACACAGACTTCTAATTCTGCGAATACTGCTAGTGGCATTCTCAGATGCAAGACGAGTTGAAATACTATACTTATTATAAGTAATATGGGATACAGTATTAATACAGTTATTTCTAATGTGAGATTTTTTAAACCATGTTCTTAGTACTTCTTGCTGTCATAAATACTTCTGAGTAGGACACATTCTACTACATTTAAAAATGTGCTTCTATAAAATCCTTTGACAGTGGTTGTCCAACCATTTAAAAGGCATAGTATGTGAGCCCCTCCTGCTGGACTGTGCCTAAGAGCTATGAATTCCTGGTGCTGGATTCTTCCCTGCTGACAATGCCTACCAAAGTAGATAAAAGGCAGCCAAGTTTTCTCCTGCAGCTCAGGGTTACTAGTGAAGGCTTCTTAAACAAATCTGTGCTTTCTGACTCTTTTAGGTGTGGTTTAACAACAAAGGCTGGCATGCTATGGTTAGTTTCCTTAATGCTGCAAATAATGCAATCCTTAGAGCTAAACTGCAGACTGGCCAAGCCCCTGAGGAGTACGGGATCACTGCTGTAAACCATCCTCTCAACCTCACTAAGGAGCAGCTCTCTGAAGTCACTGTGTAAGTCTACCTGTGCTCTGCTGCCAGCTTTTACCCCTCCCTCTCCTGGCAGCTTACAACCTCCAGTGTACTCATACTCTGAGGAGAAATAGTTCAATTGATAAAACATGGAGGCCTTTCCTTGAAGTTTTATTTTAATCAATAATTAGATATACAATCTATTCTTTTCTGTCTCATTATATTCCTGTAAGAGTTCATTCCCACTCCATGTAGGAGCTATGACATTGGTTATACATGATTACACGTTTCTGTTGATTCCCAAGCACAAAGATTCTGAAGTCTTTCTTCGTGCTCCAAAGCCAATAGATCTACTTGTGAAATAACACAGAGATCATAAACAAAAAGGAATCAGAAATTGTCCTTGATTGACTACAGGTAGGCAGTAGTTGACAACCTCCATCTTGGTGCCAAGGACAGCATACAGGTAGATTTTTCAGTGGCATGTAGTAGAGTTGGAGTATTCCAGAATCTAAAAGCCATAATTTCTTGAAAAGGCACTCCAAAGAAGGACATGACTTCCCACTGACGTCTCCTGTTTAAGTTCAGAAGTCAGTGAAACTGAAAACTTCTGCCTTGGCACAGAGGCGAGGTCTGTGTTTCATCTCACTGTCTGCAGCTTGCCTCTTTGAATCACTCTTTTCCCAGCTCCCAGAGCACTTTGACTATTATTTGACTACTTAATGCCTAGTTTGAGACACACCATACAGCAAAGGCTGTCAAACTGAGATATATATAGGAGTTGAACTGTTCCAGATAATGAAGGCAAGTTAAAAACCAGGGAATGGTGCCACCAACATCCATTTTTGTTAGCTATAGTCCCCAACACAACTTGGGAAATTACAGTAGCACATTTTGAAATTGGAAAACTCTTCTACTTACAAAATAACCTTGCTACTTCTAGATCTTAAAATTCCTTCCAGATTCCCCAACTGCAAATATAGGGTCGTGTTCCATCCATTTCCTTGCTCACGGTCCCTTCTTGTGCTCTATTTCAGGCTGACCACTTCAGTGGATGCTGTTGTTGCCATCTGTGTGATTTTTGCCATGTCCTTTATACCAGCCAGTTTTGTTTTATACCTGATTCAAGAACGTGTAACAAAAGCCAAGCATCTGCAGTTTGTCAGTGGTGTGAGCCCTGTGATCTACTGGCTAACTAACTTCATGTGGGACATAGTGAGTAACCGCTGGTCTGATTTCATAGCCTGCAATTATTCCTGAGCTTGCACAAACTGGGGACTAATTGGTGAATTAAGTGAAGGTGATTTTGAGCATTGCAAAGCATTCATTTCTTTAAGCGTTTCTCGGAGAGCATGCTAAGGATCTGACCTCCTAACTAATTACAGATGTAGAAATTAAGTTAGGGGCACAACTCATTATTCAACTAATGAAACTGAAATTGTGGTAATCTTAGGTTTCCCAGTCCTTACAACTGAATGTGTAATAAAGTACAACTTCCATAGCAGGGGAAAGCCCAGTTGCCTGATGCTAGTCACTCCTGCCCTCTAGAAGAACCATAACATGTTTCAAGATATTCAAGAAATCTAAGAGGGAGATTCACAGGCTGCTGGAACAGTAGCTGGAGTCCAGACAAAATACTCTAGGGTGTCTAAAATGACATAGGTGTATTTGTTTAGGTCACTGAATCATGTTCACTGTGTTGTTCCAAAAGGATTTAGACCACAGGCCCAGGCTGACTCAGCTACCCTCCCGTTACTCCTCAGGCCACTTTGTCACAAACGAGCAAATTCTTTGCCTGGTTGAGGCACAGCAAGGGCTTTGTTTTCTAGCCACACCTTCTCAACAAAGAGAGTGGCCAATGGCTTATACAACATGAAAAGCATGAACACTGAATTGAAAAAATGAAAAAGAAAAAAAAATAAATAATTGAGAAGCCCGTAACTCTGTGGGCTTTGGAAGGTGCTCTTTCAGGGAAAGGTAAAACAAAGCATTAATTTAGTAAATGGGGGAAAAGAAGCAGGTCTCTAAGTTGCTGTCCCCTGCTGGTCACGGCAGCCTCCCAGAAGCTTCCTTGACAGGAATTCTACTTGGCCATGGCCCTTCACAACATGGTGCAAAGGTATTAATTGGTGTTAGCAGTTCTGTGGAATGCCACCTTCCATACTGCGTGGGGAGCTCTGTGTGTTGCAGTAGACTAGCACTACTAATACTGAGCAGAGAAACTGAGCCGTGGCCAAGCATACTCACTTTAGCCTCCTCCCAGGAATGTGGCTCAAGTAACTAGCTTTTTCCCTCCTACACAGCCTTTGCATCACCAGAAACTGTGCTTCCCTTGCATACCCACGGCCTCTTTCTGGGAGTAGCCTGCCAGCAGAACCGTGAAATAATTGGCTCCCAAACCATAATCTAAGAAACAACAATATATGTTGTATTTTTTATGAACAGTCTGATAAAAGATGTCTCAGAAAAATCTTGAGTGCTTGCCTGAGACCTCTTGATCCAAAAGCTCGTGTGACTAGTCTAGCTCATAAATTCTGGTGTTCCTCAATACAAAATCCTTTTGGAATAATGTGTAGGATCTGGGTATGTTTGCAGACCTTCTAAGGTCTTACACACTGATCTTCACTTGTGATGTGGCAGGTGAATTATGCACTGAGTGCTGGAATGGTTGTGGTTATATTCGCTGGATTCAACAAGAAAGCATACACTTCTCCAACTAATCTTCCTGTGCTTGTTGCCTTGCTGCTTCTGTATGGGTGAGTGTTCAAGGTTGTTCCTGCATGTGGGGCCCTGTATTTCACATGGAAATGATTTCATGTTATTGAGCTCAGTACTTGGTGAAATCCAGCTTTAAAGAATAAAACTGAGCGAGTACAATGCAAGTTAGAACTGGATTCTGTCACTGCTTCAGTCTGGCCACATGCTGTAAATGAGATTTTTTTTGTCACTGCCTTATATTTTTAAGCATTAAGCGTGATCCTTACAGGATAATATATTTGTTGAGTTTGCTGCTTTCTCATATGTACATTGTGTAGGAATTTAGTGGTTGTTCATTTGGCTCATTGACAGCCAATACTAAAATATCTTCCAGCATTTAACTCAAAGGCAAAGAGTCTTCAATGTTTTTTAACTTCAAATGAGCATTTGCATTGGCAAAATAAGCATTTTATAAAGCTGACTGAAATGCATTCATTCATTCTCATTTAATTACTCATGATACATGTTTATCTATAAAATTGTATTCCTGATAGCCCTGCAGCTGATGTAGTCTAGGCAAAATGATTGACCAGATCTATTTCTAGACTTACAGAAATTAAGCTTTTCATGTCTTCCTATGTATATCACAAATTGAGCCTAAGAGGGAACTGTTCTTTTCTGGGCAGACTACCTTTAATTTTCTGAAGTTTTTGTGTTCTTCGAATGAAAATCCTGAGAAAATGCAAAGCATTATAATCATTTAATCTCTGTAAAATACCCAATGTTAAAAAATGCTATCAGAATGTTAATTCCTCTTAATTTTTCATTATATCTTTTCAAAGTGCAACAGTGGTATCTTTAAGCTGTCTGTGACTCTGTATATTTTTAAAATACAGTAATTCATGGATGGGCGGATGGACACTTAAAATGTCTTTGCGTGTTTTAAAGCATCTACCAAAATGAAATTTTCAGAAAAAAAAAAATCACATGGCAGTCACTTCAATAACAATTTCACAATTTGCTACTCAAAATAAAAAACAGAAAGGAAGGTAAATTCATAGAACCCTGTATTAGTCCTTGTGTCCAGCTGCAGTCACAATGGGAAACTTAGGATAATTCTTTCTGACCATGTGTGTATTGTCCTGTTAAGAAATTCAGGTGGTTGTTATTGAATTCTTCCTAGTCAGACTGATTGTTGCTAAGTATTGTAAATTTATTCCCGGGGAATACTACTCTTGTGCTGCTGAATGTGCATTTGTTATGCCCCAGAAATCATGGAACAGGAAGCTCCAAATCAGAAGCAAAAAAACAATGGTAGATAAGTTAGAAAATAATAAGAAAACTTCCAGAGTTTCTGATTTCTTTGAACAGTTCCAAAGGCTGAGGAGTATCTAGTAAAGCAGTACATCCTATTTGCTATATCTAACATTTCTTTGTTTCTCCCTCCGGGTGTACAATCTAGTGAGATGTGCAAGGATACCTGGGGTGATAACAACCTTGCTGGCGTTAAGTTTTCTCAATTTTAGCAGTTTCTATTGCCCTGCATTTTAACAGCAAAAAAGGCTAAGCAGAAAAAACTTTTTATCTAGTAACCAAGGAAAGGATGTAATCAACCAGAGATACCACTACAATATCCTTTCATTACACTTGGATGAGAAGAAAGCTGAACTTTGTGTTTTCGTTAGGCCAACATGAGAATACTGAGAAGCTGTTATATTTTTTCTATCTTTTGCATGCAGATGGGCAGTAATTCCCATGATGTACCCAGCTGCTTCTTTCTTCAGTGTGCCTAGCACTGCTTATGTTGCATTGTCTTGTATTAATCTCTTTGTGGGGATCAACAGCAGTGCCATTACATTCATCCTGGACTTATTTGAAAATAAACCGGTAAGTAATGTTTTTGTTGAAACCTGGTTTTAAAGAGCTGTGCAAACGGTGTACAAGCATAACCTTCTCTAACAGTAACTGTCTTTCTCTACCTTGCCATTTTTTCTGGCAGTAAATAAGTGAGTGGGGAACTTGCTGAGTAACTGCAGGGACAGGTGAGCGGAATAACCCAGAGAAGCAACTCAGGGCAATTGATATCTTAGGCTACACACATGAGGAATGACACTGAGTGTTGTTAATCTCTATGAACAAACTACTGTACACTTTCACCGTTGTGGAGGAGGGAACACGGCACTCTGTTCTTGGTTCTGCAGCTTGAGTTGTACAGGAAGAGGCAGATGGTAGAAAATCATGAAGTCACCACTAAGTAAGAAAAGACAATTACTCCTGCTAGTCATTGTGTTAGAGGAGATGTTCTGCTTAGAGGAGCATTTTGAGAATTGCTCAAAAATGGTTAACATCACCAGGAAGGTGACAGAAAGTACAAGAATAGACAGAATACATTGAGTGCCAAAATTAGTTCTTAGAAAGGCTACGAGATCAATTTATAAAACACTGTTGGCTTGTATGTACTACTACTACCAACTCTACGGTTGCTGACAGTCTGGCCACTGAGATTGACACCCATTCTACATCTGACAGAAATCCAATTAACTGTCATTACTGATAGTGCATTTTCAAACACGATGTGCTGATCAAGCATCGTTGTTTGCTAGGAAGGAGAAACAGATCTTGGTTTCAGTTCATGGTTTCAAGGGCCAACTTTCCAATACCTTCTGTCCCTGGTGTTCCTGCATTCTCAGCCACGCTTCTTGATAGCGCAGAGTTCAGTCTAGTGCCATTCAGTCCCTGGGACAGCAGGCCAGTATTGTTATCTTTGAGAATATGTCTCCGTTGTAGACACTGTTGTCTCCAGATGGAAAATTGCCCTTCTCTGGACTCAGTGTTGGTGCAGATACACTGCTACTGGCGCTTACACTGTTTTGAGTGTCTCCACATTGCACCGAAGTCTACTATGTAGTTATGCCCAGACACTGGTACTCTTCAGTATTGTGGCAGTCCTGATTATGGAAATATTCCAGCTATAGATAAGGATGTTACAACAGAAAAATACCACTCTTTCTTGTTGCTCACAGTTGCCGTTTATAATAGCTGACATTAGAATTACATGTTACCTCTGCTACATAGAAAAACATTTCATTACAAAGATTAATTTCTCTCCCCACTGACAATTTTTCACAAGCACGTTGTCTGGTGCAGTGTATGCCAGCATTCTGCTGTGCTGCATTTTAGGTTGCAGATGCTTTAGGTGTAACTTGATAAATATTCTGTTTTCTCTGTTGCAAGAACACAGAACATTCAGTTTCTCTCACATGACTAAGAACTTTTCACTCATGTTGCTATGTTTTCTTAAAGTCTAGTTTCAATTACTTATTATGTTGTTTCTGTTTCTTAAAGTCTTTGCTGAAGTTTAACAAAACATTGAAAAATGTGCTGATTGTCTTCCCACATTTTTGCCTGGGCCGTGGACTCATTGACTTGGCCGTGAACCAAGCTGTGACTGAAGTCTATGCCAGGTTTGGTAAGTAAGAGCCAACAAACAACAATTTATATCACTGTCACATGTCCTGACCATGGATGAGATAATTGGAAGTGTTACCTTGGAAAATTAGTGGCTGTTTCTGAAATACTCCTATGTCACATCATTAGGTGGATGAGAAGTTTGACAGTTCAACCTCATTGAAGGAATCGCAGCTTCTGATACTGCTGTCAGAACTAACTCTACAGCCCAACCAGTAGTCTGTATGGGAAATGAACCCATTTGTTCAGTGCCAGACTTTGATGTCTTTCTATCATTTGTTCTTAAATCATTACAGCAGGATATGTAATTTCATTTCATTTAAATACTTTGGTGGCCCTCACATTAATGCTTAAAATGATTGCTATTCTTCAAATGCATCGTCTTGGGATATGGCTGTCTTTGATATCAGACAACTTCTTAATAAAAGAATAGTCATATAGCAGAACTCATCTGTTCTTATTCAGAAAATGTATGTCTTTCACATAATCCATGCAAATTTCATGTTGTGATATCCAAATTAGTGCATATTCGGATAGTTTATATTCATTTTTTCTCCCAAGGTGAGCTGGGAGTCTTGTTTTCTTAAGGATCTTTATAAGACACTGGAAAATGAAGACATTGCCTGATCATGATCAAATGAAGTACAGATTTTCATCCTAAAACATTATGATTATGCCTTTTGTCTGAGCAGCAGTGTTTTGTTTCAGCAATATTTCACCTTGCTTTCTGGTGCTCTTTCTGCAAAGGTGAGGAGCATGTTTCCAATCCTTTTCAGTGGGACTTTGTTGGAAAGAACCTGGTTGCCATGGCTGTTCAAGGAGTTGTATTCTTCATTCTGAATCTCCTTATGCAGCACCGTTTGTTCTCCGCAAGATGGTATGTCTGAAATCTTGTATTAATGTTCCTTTGTTAAGAGGGTGAGTGTCTTTGTTATTCTCTATGTCTCTCTTTTTTCTTTTTTCTTTCTTTTTCTCTGAATTTGTCAGCTTTTATTTTTTCTATTTAGTTATCTCATTTCATCTTAATTTGTTTATAACCTAGTTCAAGAAAACATTTACAAATGTGCATAATCTTAACAGGATTTAAGAATATATTATTTAAGAAATTAGTTTTCTTGAATGAAGACTTTAATGTAAATTTTTTTAGATTAAGACACTGTAATAGTGAGATTATAAAATGACTTGCAAAATTTGTAGTCTCATAAATACTGGCATGAGATACTAGCCTGACATCCCAAGACAGGAATTCTAGTCCTCCATTGCACATGACATTTGCAGACTGGACACTATGCAAGCTTCCCCTCTCTGCTTTACAAATATGCCTCTGTATCAATGAAAGCAGCTACCTTCTGGGTGCGAGTGGGGTTGGACTAGATGATCTCTAGAGGTCCCTTCCAACCCCTACCATTCTATGATTCTATGATTCACTCTGTTGGAGATGATTGCCAACAAGAGTACTAATTGGTACAATTATACAGATATTGTCTTACAGGCAGGTCTACTCAAAAGATCTGTAGAAGGACTATTACTAGCTGCTGAAGAGCAGCTAAATAGTGAAAGCAGGTTATGTCATATCAGTGACTGACAAGGCATAGTCTTTTGAGCAAGCCATTTCTTCCATTTTTAGTATTTAGAGATTAACTTTCAAAGGTCAGGGATTCTCCCAACAGCAGGAATGCTCCAGCCAGTGTCACATTGCGAAGTTTCCATCCCACTGCTACCACCAGTCACTTTTTGGGTCGATTACCCATTGTTTCACACTGTTTTCTAACTGCACCGAGGGCAACTCATTGTTTCTGCAATCAGTCTTTTGGGGTTTTCCAGGTTTGCTGAGACTGCCATGTCACCTATTATTGGTGAAGATGAGGATGTTGCAGAAGAAAGAAAAAGAATTATGAATGGAGGGAACAAAACAGATATCTTAGAATTACAAGAACTGACCAAGGTAATATTTTGAGAAGAATGAAACAAATTAATCTAGCGTAAATTTATTCTTTCAGAATGTATTTCAGCTGTGGGTTCAGATGGTATTGTTTTCTAAATAAACTTTGTGCCTTAGAAAATAACAAACATTTTAGAAGTCAAGGCGTGACATGTTACTTGGCTATTTCCTTTGATTAGAAATCAAACCACAAGCAATAACAGTGCAACCATCCCTGCTGAAGGTTTTTTTTTTCTTACCTTACATAATCAGACATGACTCTTATCTATTGAGTGTCCATTTCGACTAGTAGTCCTTTCTTCACAATGTTGTTTTTCCATAGGTGAGTTTCAATCTCAAGTTAACAATTTGGTTGCTTGAGGGCTATAGTTACTGCTAATTTATCTTTTTCCAGACATTGAAGGCATCTGCATTATGCTATCAGAATGCATGCAAGCTTGAGCTACAGAAATACAAAGATTACACACATTGCTGGGATCTCATGAAAGAGAACTGGAGTATCATTCTTCAGACTATCTGGCTGTAGTGTTCCACTTTGGTTTGATATGTCAGAGATACTTTGCCCCAGCAAAGCCTCAGGTCTGTCTCCTAGCACTAAAGATATGAAGTAAAGGGCTGCATGCAGAAAAATTGGTATTCTTAGAGGTCATTACAAATTTATTTAATGTAAATAAATGTCTGACTTTGTAGAATGCTTACTCTTTCTTTTTAATTGTTTATTTACTCTTGTCTTGGTTCTAAACTTGCCTCATCCCAATAGTATTAAACTAAAAAATTCAGAAGATTTTCTTTGCTGTAGATGTCTTGAAATAAGACTTTTTTTCCTGTCAATTTAGATTTATGCAGGTAGGCACAAGCCTGCAGTGGACAGACTCTGTGTTGGCATCCGTCCTGGAGAGGTAGGTCGTTCAATAACTCTAGATTACATTCAATAGATCAGTTCAGATTTCATGCCCCTGCTGATTTGCAAGTTGGAAATACTAAAAAATGTGATAAATTTTGTAATTTAGTGCTTTGGTCTTTTGGGAGTGAATGGTGCTGGCAAAACAACAACGTTCAAAATGCTGACTGGAGATACTGATGTGACATCTGGAGATGCTGTAGTGGCTGGCAATAGGTAAGTACTTTAAAAGAAACCTGTGACAGTCCATTTAGTGGGGTAGAATTGCCCAGATCATAGTCTCAATGACCCAGCAGCTCTCTTCCTGTTTTATGGCACTGAGAGAGACCACAGCTAACACACACTGGCACTTTATGCTTTTAACCCTCTGTTGCAAAATCTGTGGGTAAGTTATAGTAATGCTAACCACAGGACAAGGCAATTGGATCTAATGGCAAGTGCTCACAAATGTAAGAAAAGCAGCCCAACAAAGCACTTTGATCTGAGCTTTGAGACTTTCCTCTGGCTGTTTCTAGCATCTTTGTTTACACAGTGCTGGCATAATGTCATAACTTAATACAGCGTGATCTGGTATTCACTTATGCTAGTTTAGTGTCAGGTTGTGTGTCTTGTTTTCTTAGGCGTAGCTGGGATTTGATTCTTTGTCCATTTATGTGATTTGAACAATAGCTATTTTATTGCCAGGACATGGTCCTGGGCAACCTGTTCTAGGTGGCCCTGCTGGAGCAGGGTGAGTGGACAAGATGACCTCCAGAGGCCCCTTCCAACTTCAACCATTCTGTGATTCTGTACTTCTCCTCCTAGTATCACAAATGCTGTCTTAGATAGGAATATATTCCTTGCTATTCTGTACAGACAGATATTTTAGTAGTATTTTGTATCAGGAAGAATTAATTCTCCTCTTAGAAGAGTTGTTGCCCCAGAACATGAAGATTTTTTTCAAACTGTCCATCTCTGTCTTAAAGCTAGTATTACAGAACTAAGATTCTTTTATTTCTTTCTCCAGTATATTGACCCACATTTCTAATGTCCATCAAAACATGGGATACTGCCCTCAGTTTGATGCCATTGACGACCTGCTCACAGGACGAGAACATCTCTACTTATATGCACGCCTGCGGGGGATTCCAGCAGAGGAAATCAAGAGGGTAAAGCATTCTTGCTTTTGACTTATACATAGTTACAGTGAATATTCATGATGATTAACTGGGTTCATAACATGCCAAGGGCCGGAATTTCCAAAATGGGCTTGCCATTCTGTGCGTTGAAGTCATGGGAGTGGTTTCTATCATTTGGACAGGTAAATACAAGACTGTACTATCAAATGCAGCTTCTTAGGCATTAATGGTACTTGCAAAACTGTGGCGCCAACTGTGGAAGGCTAAAAATGCAATTGCTATGACTCAGAACTGCACTGGTTGCTGTTTTGTTCTTGTCTTTAAAGTTGTTTACGCATAAGAAAGAAAAAATTAAGAAGATTCCAGAAGAAAATAATTTAAATTCTTGCACAGATCAGAAGTCTACAGCTGGGGCTGGTTTATGACTTTCCCGCAAGTATTTAGTAGTCGCCTCATCATCATAAATTTTTTGGACTCCCCTGCTCCACTTGTAAAATGAATGTGCTAAAACCCAGGGGATTGCCATGTCTCTGCCAGAAGAGGGATGTACCAGCAATCCTGTCTGTTATGCATTAGCTGCTGTGTGAAAAAGACAGTCTTTCTCATAGGTTGCTGAATGGGGCATCCAGAAGCTGGGACTTCCTATGTATGCAGACCACCTGGCTGGTACCTACAGTGGTGGCAACAAGCGCAAGCTCTCCACTGCCATTGCACTGATAGGCTGCCCACCACTCGTCTTGCTAGTAAGTGTCACGGTAACATAGCTCTGTGATAGTTGAATATGACATTTCATAAAACTACATGATAAAGAGGTACGAGGATGTTTATGACAGTCTTTGCAAGCTCCTTTCTGCCCTCAACTTACATCTACTTCAATGCAGTTTTCAGTTCTTTAATTTCAGGGATAGACTGGGGTGCATAACTATGTTTCCAATGGACCCCCAAGTGATGATGAAAGAAAGATCTTTAATAAAGAATGGTTCGAGATAAAATGTATAATCCAGACAAATCTGAATTTAAATCCATGTTTGTTTTCAGTCTGCCTTTTCTTGTCAGAGTGTAACCACTCATGTAAAAGATGATCTTACAACATATACCTTGCTGCTTTATCCAGCAGAACAGAGGAGGATAGCTACCCTTTTGCAGCCTTTAATATCTTTGGAATAAATTATACAAATTTAGACTGATCTATAGAAATGCTGAACTGTGGTTCTCATCAAATAACATAAGTTATCAGATAACTGTGTATCTCAAGGGAAATTCTAAATGCAATTACTGCAAAAATGATTTATTTAGATTATACTGTACCACCTTAATTTGTAGGCTAAAAAGAAATATTTTAATCATGTTTTAATAGCATGGTTCCTTGTGCCATTTAATATGCCTTTACACGTATTCTGCCTATACATAGTAAAAAAGCCAGATAAAATGTTTTCTCATAATTTCTTAAGACATAATGTTGAATGACATTTTTTTTCTCCAAGATTTAAAAAAATTCTTTGTTATTAACTGGGTTAACTTATTTATGCAGTACCAGATCCTCAGCTGGTGTAAATCAGGGTGACTTCACTAGCTTCTTGGGTTGAGAAATGGGTGCTATATGTTTATGTAAGAAAGAAGGTTACTTGGGGAGAACTCACTCTCCTCTTACAAGAGTTGTTGCCCCAGAAAAGGAAGATTTTGTTCGAAGTTTCCATCTCTGTCTTAAAGCTAGTATTATAGAACTAAGATTCTTTTATTTGTTCCTCCAGTATATTGACCTACATCTCTAATATCCATCAAAACATGGCAGCCAAACTTGACTCAGTTTGATACAACTGCTACTGCATGAGCCTCTTTCAGTTTATTTCTATTTTGGGTCCTAAAAGTTTTTATAATGGGGTATCACAAATGCTTACATTTTTTATATCTAAGACCCTAGACTGGGGACTGCTTTTGTTGTAACAGTCACTGCATTCCCTTCCCTGTAGCTGTGCCCTACACAGACAGCATTATGTTCTTATCCAAAGTTTTCTGTACTAGTTTCCTTACTGATTTGTGCCAAGAAGTACATTAGCACCCATTCCCTCATAGGCTTTTCAAGATGCACGTGCTTTCTCAAGGCACAGATTTCAGTAGGGAAGCAGCTATGTGCTAAGGCACATACACATGGTGACTTGATTCTAAAAGGATTTTCTTCTTCATATCTGCTTCTCTGACTCTGATTGTCTTAACGTTTCCTTTACAGGATGAACCGACTACTGGAATGGACCCTCAGTCCCGGCGACTCTTGTGGGACTCTATTGTCAGCGTGCTCAGAGATGGGCGAGCTGTGGTTCTAACCTCACACAGGTAAAAAGAGTTAGAATTCAGAATTCCAGAGTAGCTGAAGTTCTTTTGTTGGCTTTTATCTCAAATATCTGTTCTCTGTTTTGAAAGCATGGAAGAATGTGAAGCCCTTTGTACTCGTTTAGCCATCATGGTAAAAGGTACCTTCAAATGCTTGGGCACAATTCAGCAGCTAAAATACAAGTAAGTAGAATATTTTTACGGTGTTTTTTAATGGGGAAACTTAGTGTATGTGACATGTACGGCTCTTAATACTGCAATCCAATCTGAAGAGCTGTTGTTTAAACACACCCACTTCTGGGTGCACCTTTGTGGTATCCTAGACAATTTGAGCAGACCTCATTTCCACTTTTGTTATGCTACACACCAGTTCAGTAGGGCAAATACAGAGCTTCCTACAAAGCTAGATCTTATGCATGATCTTTCAGATACTGTTTTCATAGCTGCTGAGAATTAATTTCCTTCCTGAATAATGAAATAATTTCTTCATCCAATTCCCAAATTCACATGTGCTTCCCAGGTTTGGAGATGGCTACATTGTCACTCTGAAAATCAAAGCTCCAAAGTCTGGTCTGCCTCCAGATCCTACTCCTGCTGAGCAATTCATACGCATGAACTTCCCAGGGAGTTTACAGAGAGAGAAACACTACAACATGCTGCAGTATCAGATATGCTCCCCCTCTCTCGCTAAGATTTTTCAGTTAATAATCTCCAATAAGGAAAACTTGCATATTGAAGAATATTCTGTGTCTCAAACAACTTTAGATCAGGTGAGTAAAAAATAAAACATCCATGAGAAAGCCTGTCTCGCGAGCAGTAGGCAATGCAATGGGCGTGTATCCACACAACTGAAGGACCAAACTGTTCAGAGTAGAGAATTGTCTCGCACCTCTTTCTCAGGCAAAATTCCCAGACCCCTCATCAAGGAGGGTGGATCAGATATGAAATACGTAACTAATTCACTGTGTAAATAGGTGCCATTTGAAATCTGGTAAGACAGCATTTCCCAGATGCCTGAATTCACACAACCCATTCCTTCAGGAGCAGTAGTCTGAGAAAGGTCAGCTGTTCAGAATGAGGCTTGCTAAGATGGGAATAACATTTTATTTTAAATAAGATATTTGGACTGTGTTGTGTCAGAGATACTGAGATATTTAGTTAAATGTTTATATGTCTCTGTTGTGCACTTTTATACAGGAGCAATTAGACACACAAAACCTGGAAAGTCCACTGGGACTGTTGGCAACACCCACTTGCTAGAGGGTATTAGTCCATCCTGCCTGCTTTCCTAAGTAGCTGAGGGTCCACACATGCAAAGCTGTCTTTGATGGGAATGCTAGAGACATTCCTGGCTGCCTTACAGCTTCCTACTGAAATATTCTATCTCCTCTTTCCCATCACAACCAAAATCACTTATGTTGTCCAAGCCAAGCAAACCTTGCTGAACCCATCTCCTGCTTGAGAAAAAATAGGATTTTAGTTGTAAGTGTGTGCATCCAAAGGAAGCAAGTTTATCAAAATTAAGAAGGCATTAATGATCCCTGTTGATATGCAGTGTCTCAGTTCAGTTCATGTCTATGGTTTCCCCTTTCTGTCTCCTGCAGAGAGGCCGAGAGGTTGCAAATGTACAGAGACACCCCACTAACTCATCTCAGTTGATGAGATGGTGACATTTGCTGCTTTTCTCACACAGGTTTTTGTGAACTTTGCTAAACAGCAAATGGAGGATGAAGAAATTCCTTTGCATCCCCGTGCAGCTGGAGCCCGGCGAGAAGCAAAGGTGTCCCCTGCTTTGCATCAGCAGGCGGTTGCGTAGAGTATTCCTACAGCTACTAGCACTTACGAGAGTGCACAGTGCGAAGATGTGCCATACCAGAGCAGTACAAGGCTAAAACAAAGGTTCCCACACTCAGTATTATACTGATTTTTTTTGACCTTTCTGAGCACTGTGCTTACAAAAGCAACAGCCCTGGCAACAGCGAACTTCTGCTCTACCAGGAACAAAACATGCTGTAAGTGTCAAAGGAAAGCAGGTCCTTGCTATACAACGAAATCTTCCTCTATATAGTTCATTGTAAGATACAAGAGAAGTCTCATTCCTCTTTGTTGACATGTAAAGAGCATTAAAGACAGTTTCTCTATCTGGTCCTTTCCGGTTGGTAGGTTTTTCTTGTTTAACTCTTAACTGCTACCAGTCAGCAGATAGGTCTCTGGTCATCCTGAGTGCACAGAACTACCAAGGTCAGAATATCAGTGCTGGCTTATGAGGCTAGTGCTGGGAGACTGCTTCACTGTCTTACCATGCTGCCAGTGAAAACAGACAAGTGTCTCACCAAGAACGGGGAGAACTAATTCAGAACTCAGACCCAGGCAAGAAACTTGCTTTTAAAAAATGAAAATCTTAATGAAAATTATCTCATACTCATCTTCAAGTTTTTCAAATAGAAGCAGAATCTCAAAATTGAGATGAAGAGGAAAGAGACTATGTCCAAATCAGCTAAAAGTTTTGTTTTCTCATGGAAGGCTGGAAAGATACCTTTGTTACTAAGCAAGATCAATTTTTTCTTCTTTCCTGTGACTGGACCTTAAGTGGGTGTGAAGTGTGAATAGGGTATGCGCTTTCTCTGTGCTCAGAAGGAAAATTTCAACCTGCTTGTACTCCACACTGCACTCAGTGGGAAATCATTTGACATTTAACTCTTCTCTCTGGTTCACAGTTAAACTAGTGGAAAATAACAATACCGAAAACAAATTCATAATGATGTATTGCTTCAGTTACCTACCAGATCTAATAATTTCTAAGCAATCTTCTTTAAGATATGTTATACAGAAATAAAATCTGGGTCAGGTATTTTTGCTTTGTTAGGTTTTTTTCTTCAATTGATGTAGATCTTTTTTTATATATAAGGACATTCTTGCTTTTTACTGTACAAAATATTACAAAACTGCAGCAACCAGCTGTAGTCTTCTTTTGCCATAATTATTTCAACTGATTTCAAAATATAGTCTAGGATTTATTGCATATTTCACCCTTACAAATAGTTGCAAAAATCTTTCTATACATCCATTATAGAGAAATAAATTAATCATGAAACGAAACAGTATGTACACATTCTCTTCATATTCTAAAACAGCTTCTTTAAAATGTCATTCAGATAGATTGCAATAGTGGGGTTTTTTTACTAGATTTGCACAAAACCCAACTAAGTCCCACTGAACATCTTATGAAAAAGAAAACACAGGAAGTCCAAAATGTAGCTGATTTTGCTCCCTGGCTCTGAAAATATGAAGGGAGTTAGCATTCTGTGGACTAGCAGTCACTTCCTGTGTTTACAAAGGATACTAAAAATTATTCAAAGAATGCTGACATAAAATGCTAGGTAAAAGGTCCTTTAGTATCACAAGGATTTGTTATACAAAAACAGGCCAAATATCACAGATATAGCATAGATCACATCTTCTGAAACTTATTTACTAGTATGCAATTTACTAATGAAGAAGACTAAAACCAACCAAACAAAAAACCCCACCAATGCAGGATGTTACATCCACAAATATTACAAATACTTCTGACTTCAGATTCTCTTGGCAAATGAGGGGTTAGACTCAAATCAAGTATTTGAGATATTGCCTATTTTTTATTCCAGGAACCATTCATAGTCTTTGGTAATGTTATTTGTTACAAAGCACCTGCCTCCAGGCAGCACACTCTTCCTAAGTCAAAGGCAGCAGATCATGCAACTGTCTTCAGGCCAGCTGGCGGTGCTGGCTGAGCTGAGCACTCTAGTAGTTACTAGCATGTCCTCATTCCAATGTACTTATGTCTTGCAGAATGCCACTGCTAAATTTGGAGCTGCTTTTTAGCACAGGCTTCTCAGTATCTCTGATCCATCAATCTAAATAGATTCCTAGTACCGGAAAATCTAAGTCAATCAGGTTACAGTAGGGGCTTCTGACTACCAGCTGTGCAATGAAGCCTTACTTTTTGAAGGTGCTTCTGAGTTGAGAATTCTTGAATGTAAGGAAGTGTAGCTTTCAAGTGCATACAATTTTCCTCAGCAGTGGAGATTCAACATGCACCAAAATCCTTTAAATTAATTCACTTATTTGGCAGGAGGTTTATGAGCTTTTTGTTCCTGAAGTTCTGTGCAATGTTCAAATTAAACCTTTTTTCTTACAACAAAAAGGGAATAATTGGCATTCGAAGACTTGGATAATCCTTGAATTCTCGGAGGTAGGTGCAGTGTTTATCCTTTGCCCAGATTGTCATCTGAATGAAGCAAAGCAAGGTGAACAGGCCCACTGGAAGGAAGGGAGAAAAAGATACATTTCATTGTCAATTAAAAACACATGCTTATTTCTGACATCACTTCAGGGTGAAGTACCAAAACGTTACTCACCTGGAACACACTGAGTCATGACAGTGAAACTGATCCAGGTCCCCACCTGTTTTGGCCAAGGAAATTTAAAATATTTCTGGTGACAGCATTTGCATTTATGTCTTTATTGATCAAAACCAACCTTGTCCTAGTATGGGTAAATAAAAAAGCCAAGGTCAGCCAGATCAATTTCTAGTATTAATAACCTTTAGCCAAAAAGGTGAATAGTGCCTTATTATCAAAAACAAAACCTTTGTGTTTGGTTTCATAGTTATCATCACGACAAAATTTAACCTTTACAACATAGTGTCCTTTCTGTTTCTGTGCTTAATTTGTATTTGTCACACCTCCATCATCAATGCTAGGAATGGTAATTTTCCATAGCCTGACGCCAAATGCTGTTCCCATTAACATCTGTTAATCTCCACTGAAGTCAAAACCTGATGCTGTCCTTCTGTGGAAGAGTGAATTTTATACTGAGTTGCACTGTTTTTAACTGCTTTTGAACTGAGTCTGGAATTTGGATCCTAAGTAAGGAGTACAAAGCAATAAACTGATTCAAATTTCTAAAGCAGTCACCATGAACACAAGCGACTGTATAACTTAAGAAAATGGAGAAGACCACCTGGGCCTATTTCCTGTTTTCTCTACCACAATATCAGCTGTTTGTCTGATTCCCCATTTTCTCTACCACACTATCTTCTATTAGTCTGCCCGCTACCTTCCTGCATACTGCAATGTTCCTAGGCTCTCTTATGTTACAAACCCACCAGATGCCCCCATCCCCTCATTGCAACACATACGCAGTGGCAATCTCCCTGTTCCTGTCTACAAAACTTGCACTGCTCTAAAGTGTATCTGTCTTGTCTAGCAGCCACACTGAAGCATAGGCCCAGGGTCTGGGCTGTCCAAGTACTGCCTCAAGGGAAGAGAGGAAGAACAGACAAGTTCCTGTCTGCAGTCTGATTTCATGGGGTTTAGGGGAGGAGGTGAAAGGTACGAGCTGAACTGTTTCAGACGTTTCTTCCATGTTTAACATTCCAAAAGAAATGAAAATACATTCAGCAAAACTAAAATCTTAACATCTTGTTTGAAAACACGTACCTCATACGTATAGTTCGGGCAAGATACAAAGAAAAACAGCCACGTGAAAGGATTCTTTGTTGGATATGGAATCTTACGGATTTTGGATCCTATAGATTAGAAAACAAATCACAAAATATTCATACTCCTAAATATATTGCTTCCTATAAAGACAACCAAAGTTGACCTACTCCTGTGTCTCATCACTGTCAGAAGGACAAGCAGGATGTGGGAAAAATGGATATCCTCTGGACCCACAACAAGGAATAAGATAACTGTGAGGAAATGTTCTGGGCATTTAGAAAGTCATCAACGTATGCCTTTCATCACCATCACTCCTATATGAAAAGGTACCTCAAGTTTTAGATTTGGAAGTTAAAGTTTTCTCAGATTGTCACAGAATGGGATTTTAGCAGTTATACTTGACAGCTGTAAGAAGTTTGGCTCGTACCCAAGGAACCCTGGCCTGCACAGGGATCTTGTGCCCCCTGTAGAAGCCAGTGAAATTACTTTCCCTTGCTCACCAAAGTGTAGCTTATACTAGCACTTCTGCGCTACCAGTGTAACTAATATAACTGCTCCTCACAACACAATCTGACCCTAACCAATAAAAATTACAGAAAGACAAGAAGTGCTGTTTAACAGTCTGGTGTTGGATTTCTTGCACTGTCTGATCTCCTCTAGAATGCAATCTTTGCAGTGCTGAGCAACCTGCACACCCGCAGCAGTCAGCTGGCGGGTATCAATGCCCTCCAGTAACAGGTCTTTTATGAGGTAGAGTAACTGCAGAAGTACTGAACAGCTGTCCAAAAATGAAAAATGCTAATGCAATTTTTACCATTTCTCTGGAGGTCACTGAGTGCAACATGTATGGAAAAATTTCCAGCTTCACACAGCTGCAAGAAAAAGCATGACAGTTAAGAATGTGTTTGCCTTCTATTTACTCTTCTTCCTTTTGTTATTTCCTGAGGTACTTTAAAAAAAAAGGGGGGGGGAGAGTATATTATAAACATAATAAATATCCCTAAGCAAGATTGCTATCTGACAGGAGGACAGAATGTCTTTGTTCAAGCATGAGTCCTTAATATAGTCGGTTATATATTTATGGTATTTGCCAGCAAATGCGGACTCAGTGTCCAAAAGATAAATTTTACTACTTATATAATCCCCATGAGATCTAAAGGCAATAAACCAAAGGGGATAAAAGTAAATCTAGGAGATACTTGCTTTATCTTTTGGTTATTATTATGTCTTTAAAAACACTCCAAAATTTGATTTGGATAGTTTTGGTTTCTCAAAAGTTACTAAAATCCCAAGGAAGATACAGTTGGACTCTATGTAAGTTTTCTTCTCTAGAGTATAATTGATATGAATCATGAAATGTAATTGACTCAGCTTCCTCCACTGATTTTAAATAATGCTTCCCCAATCAATTATGCAGGAAGTGTATTGAAATTACACTCTCCAGAGTCTGCAAAGCATAACTATTAAAGTAAATGACTGGTGGTCAGAGCTCCTGAGTTTTATTCCCAACTCTGTGCTTTCAGTTACATAGTCTCTCTGTAAAATGGGAATAGAATTTTCATACTGGGAAGCTGCTTTGAGATCCCACAGTCACTAACGATTAGTTTCTCAAAGCAAAGGAACTGGTGATGTTCTAAACAATTTATGCATACATAGGGAAAATAGGTGCATCTTTGTTGGCTCCACTAAAGTTGCTTCTGCATGTATGAAATGTTCCTAGGAACTGTGAGAATGAACAGGGAGTGACTGAGTTTTGCTTCATAATGAAAGCCGTAAAAAATTCCTGCAGTCCAGCAAAGTGAACCTCTATCCCTGGAAATTATCAGCAACATACTTTCTTAGTTGGCCAGTTCTCTGAGTTTTATGACCTGTTGTGATTCTTAACAATCAATAAACAGTTCACGAAACAAACTCACTGACTTTTAAACACAATGACACAAACTGGTAGTTCCAGCATTCTTTTAAAGATTATGAGAGATCATCTCAGTTGATAAATATTCCAGTCTTGGAATGGACATTGAATCAAAATCTTCCCTTGTTTACAAGATCACATTAAAAAATAGCAGATTCATCTGTTCTGTGTGCAAGTGGTCAGCTTTAGTAATATGTCCCAAGTATTCAAGTGTTGGGTGTCTGTTTGTCCTACTCACTCCTCCACTTACATGACATAAGAAATAAAGCAATACGCTTTTGTGTTTTATAAAAAGAGCAACAAACCTACCAGAAACATGATCACAGCAAAATTTATCTGCTTTTTCCCATAAGCTATTAAAAAAAAAAGTTTACATGTGATTAGTACTAACATACAAAGACATAAGTACTTAAATCATATTGAGGGCTGTTTTCCTACTTACAAGGAGGAGTGTAAAGAGGATGATTGATGTAATAAGCAAGCCAAGCTGCAAATCCCCAGTAATACAAGCAGTTCTGAAAAACAGGGAATTTTTCTTTGTTTTAGTACAATCCTCTAGGCCAGCATTCACTGCAAGGACTACTGACACCAATAAATTGGGCTGATCCTTCAAGTTGCTGATAAGACAACAAAAAATGACAATACTAAGTGTGGTAAGGTGGGAACAGGAAATGAGAGGAAGGAAGCAGTGCTCATAGAGTAAGTTTTCCTTTCAAATATCTTGGAGCTGTTAAGCTTATAAACAATTGTAGAAAGTATGGTCATACTATTGAAAACAAATTTATCTTGTCTGGCAAGCCATTTGGCCAAAGATGAAGTACCATACAGACTGTATGTTAAAGAGACACTTGTTTTGCTAACGCCCGAGACTTTGTAAAATCAGATTTAGGCACTGTGCTCCCTTCCCTGCTTATTACTCTGTTGCCAAATCTCTTGCCTTTCCTCTTCTCCTTCACCCCATTGGTATTCTTTCTTTCCCATGCTTTAACTTTTCCTACCTAAAGCCATCATGCTTGACACCTTCCTCTGCCCTTTCTCTCTGCGATATCTTTAGTTTGTCTCTTTTGCAGCTGTCCTTTGCTTTCTGTGATCCAGCTTCCATTCTCTAAACTCTGATAACACAGCTGGCACTAATGGCTGTACTGCCTCGTTCCTGACGATTCTCAGAGCTTGTTCACAGGCTTCATCCACGAAAAAGACTACTTAACAATTACAATCTCTACCTCTTGTCTGGTTTTCCTGACCCTGTCTCTTGTGGTTTTTCTTCTGACACTCATTCCTGCTTCAGTATCCTGATGACAGGTTATCTTCTCCCTCCTTACATATCTTGTAGGTAGGAGGGAGGCCCTTTCTTGGCCCATTCTTCCTCTGTGCTCTCACCTCTAGGTGCTGTTCTCTTGCAGACAGACTTGTTGAACAACTCATAAATTTGCCTCTCACCAGCTGAGATTTCTTCCTTTATCAAACCTACTGCCTCAGTTTTTAACATTTTAGGGCATGTTTGATTATCACCGGGACTTCAGCAAGACCAAAACTGAGCTCTTTATCTTCCTTTCACCACTTCTCCTGTTCTTTTCCTTCCCCTTATCTTTCATTCCCTCCTCTTTTCACTCTTGAGTAAAACACTGATCTTCTTACTCTTTTTGATGATGCTTTTTCTTGGCCTTCCAGTAGGTTCACATACCTTAGACAGTTCAAGGTCTTTCTGCTTTCTCCTTCACAGCTTTCCTTTCTTGCTCATGCAGCCAAAATTCTTAGCCAAGGCTGCATTCTTTCCTTTCCTGACTGGTTTAACTTTTGTTTTGCTTTGAATTTTGCGGTCTTTTCCCCCTATATATACCAGAACTGCATTTCTAGCAATAATACCCCCAAAAGTGATTACCTCAGCATCTACAGCCCACACTAGCTGACTGCAGTGTTTGACATTGTGTTTTTCTGAAAATGCTGGTCAGGGGTAAGCCCCCCCATCTCATGCAAGTAGTTGTATCAAACATTCTGTTGCATTTCCACTTTCTCTTCAGAGTTAGTTGAACCACTGAAGTGCCCAGAGACCTCAAAGAAAATGCACACCCTTTGGGGTGTGCTGTAATACAAGCGCATCTATTGTCCTTGCTCTGAGACTATATATTAATAGATAACTAATGAGAAAGATCAAATTATTAACCAATAATTACAGATCAGGTGGAACAAAAGGCAGGGAGATTAAGTAATTGCCCTGTGACAACTTCCCTTTTCCCCAGGAAAAGCAGCAGAGCCAGAAGAAGGACTCCAGTGAGGAACAATCTAGTTAGTGTCCCATCCATAAACTACTGCTTCCTCCCTCACACTAGCTTCTTCCACCATCACCTACAATTTACTAACTGCTGTAAAAATTCAGGTGGAAACAGTTTCTTGTAATCTTGGAATGGTACCTTATGAAAAACCTTTCCCTAACTTCAGGTCTTGGCACAGGCACTGAAGCCTGCATATGGCAATGGTTTTCAGTAAAGTACAATTAAATAAATAAATTATCATGGTACAGCTCCAACAATACATGCTGTAATTAAACTGAACAAGTACAATTCATACAAAGAAGATTATTTACTACAAGAGTATTCCTCAGTTATAAGAAAAGGAGCTTTAAAAGGAGTAGAGTCTGCCACTGCTACAGTCATCAGCAGTAACACTACAAACGTCCAGCTGCCACTAGAAGCCTTATTGCTCATACAGAAGCCTCCGGTGAGGTTCAGATAGGAACAGCAGAGAGTACAAAGACCTACTGGGAGGAATCCCTTGGGTTAGGGCTCTAGAAGGCAGGGGGGCCCAAGAGAGCTGGTTAATATTCAAGAACCGCTTCCTCCAAGCTCAGGATCAATGCATTCCAATGAGGAAGAAGTCGAGCAAAGGAGGCAGGAGACCTCCATGGATGAACAAGGAGGTTGCAAAAAAGCTCAAAGGGAAGAAGGAAG
>VZSC01008735.1:1008649-1026345 GCA_013398225.1 Steatornis caripensis
ACAGGCTGCCCAGAGAGGTTGTGGAGTCTCCTTCTCTGGAGATATTCAAAACCCGCCTGGATGCATTCCTGTGCAACCTGCTCTAGGCTAACCTGCTTTAGCAGGGGGGTTGGACTAGATGATCTCTAGAGGTCCCTTCCAACCCCTACCATTCTATGATTCTATGATACATGCAGACTTCATAAACTCACTTGAAAGAAAGAAATTGTTTCTGTGAATCTTTCATATTCCAAGTGAATAATAAAGCTTTACAACAATCTCTTATAAAAAGATTTTGTTGATCAAGTTCAGATATTACAGGGATCCCATAAATAAATTATTACTAAGTTTACAAAGTTATGGTTAGGATTTTTGTCTTCTCTACTCCAACTGATGATCCCTATGATGATCAAAACTATTTCTTAATGTCCTCCCTATGTTTATTCATGGCCAGCATGTACCCTTCTGTTTGCCTCGTTATATTGTCTTCTGGTTTAAACGGTATTTCTTTAGATCTAGCGTTTTCTGTCCTCCAGATATTTTTATATAAAGCAACAATATCCCTTCTTTTTTCCCATTAAAATGTTCACTCACTAAGACCAGTCGTAAGACTAATCTTTGAGGAATTCCACTGGTACCTCTCTATTAAAAGTCTGACAGATCCTTTCTGGCACAATCACGATGACCTTTCCTTTAGTTAGTTCCTTTATTACCACACAATTTTTGTACTAATCCCTATCTTCTTATTCACCCTGAGCCAGTTTACTAAATCCAGATAAATCAGGTATTCTACCTTTCCATTGCCTAGAAAAATCATGTATCTTAGAAAGAATTATACTATGTCAATATATAGCATGAACTGCTTTTGATGAACCCCTGCTGCATTTTAAGGCATCATTTATTCCTGTTTCCATTTGGTAAACAAAGGATGAAAATCACAAATGTCATGAATTCCTGACCCAGATCTCTGCTGACTGAGACTGAAGTATCTCTTGTTAAAGGTAGCTTTCCATTGCACTTAGGAAATAAGCTGTCTATATCTGCTATGTATGTGATCAAACACTTAAAGAAGCTTTGTCTGCCATCTGTATGTGAGAGAACAAAGGGAAGAGGATGTGACATTTTTCTCACTGGCACAATTTTGGAGTAACACCACCGAAGTCAATGAAATTATAAAAGCAAATCAAACCCAAGCACTGCTAAGCAGGTAGAAGAACTGTGAGCAACTTTACAGATGAAAGCAGTTACCATCAACCTGAGAAACTGGAAAAGTAGAAGTCATCAGAATGACTGATACAAACGTCAATTTTAACAGCAACGGTTTGTATGGTCTGAAAGGACTGCGTAGTTGTCAGAGATGGCAGTGAGAAAATGAAAATTTACTACACTGTACAGATTCTTTTTCAAGGTACAGTTGCTCATTTATCTGCTGTTTAGCATGCACTAGATATTATTGTGTCAAGAACAAGTCTTTAAGAGATCTGCTAGCCTTTCAACAACTCCTGCACTTTTCTGCTGCAGAAAACACAGTAAATTGCTAGGGAGGATTCTGTCTGAGGGCCACTGCTCAACTACAGACCATCCTTCCACTTAGAAAGCACCAAGCTATCGCCACAACTACCAGAACCACTGCACAGCTGTAAGGAGCTAGCCACAAGGTAGAGCTTCAGCTGCTAGGAGTACCACTGCCATAATGCAAATTCCAAGGGACTGTCTAAACACCAAATGTTAAATACCCAAATGCTGATACTATACTATATGCTTTTCCAGTTGTAGATTATAATCGCCTGTCTTCCTGAGTATAAAGCGTATTTTTGAATACCAGTGTGTACTCTGTTGCAAACATTTGTAAAATAACTACAGCCCACGCATAACCATGCAGTCCACTGTACTACTTCACAGACATCTTGGAAACAGGGGTTCTCCATCTCAACAGCTGCCCTACGCCACAGCAGCACTGCTAACATAGGGAGTGCTCCTGCGGAAGAAGGAAATGCAGAACAACCAAACTGCTTTGTGCTGAATCAAAGGTGCTTAACAGTTTCTTAATGGCAAAGAGTGTTAGGGGCAAAGAAGATGTAAAATGACTGTTAGAAAAAGCAGATTTTTTTTTTTTAAAAATAGCAGCCCTCCCAATATTGTGCCTTAGTGTGCTACCTTAAAAATTAACATTTTTACTAAAACCTTCACACCCAAGGAGCTAGCTCAGTGAAAGCGAAGTGTATGCTGAACCTTTAGAAGTCTAAAAGAGCAACAAGAATACTGTAACATGAATAACAGTATGGGAACACATGCGTTATACAATAGCGACATTAAGAAACCTTTTCAAAGAACTACAGCTTTATGGGTGAGATTTGCTGTGCATTACTACAAAAGCCACACCAAAAAATCTGTGCTGCGGAGGCAGAGCGTAGGTTGGCTGGGTTGGATTTGTAAGGGGAGCTATGGATAGATTCTGACACAATTTACCTTCACAATATTCCTCAGTGGCATAGTCCCATGGGAGAACCGATGAACAAATACTGTTTCAATCAACCTTTTGATGTAGTGGAAAGAATGGCAGATACATGCCAAGCTAGAAACAGCAAGACAAAAGCATTTAAGAGTGCTTAAAAAAACAAGTGTAGCAAGACATTTGGAATAAGACTACAATGCTAACAACAAATACTGCTCAAGCCTGCAAACAAACTTACTTAACTACTGGATGCGGGCTTGATGTAAACCTCTCATCCAGTCCATAGACAAAAGGCATGCGGAAATAAAACAGAAAATAGATGAACAATGGACCTGTATATTCTATCAAAAATACCTGCAAAAAGAGAGAAAATAATTAGACAGCTGAATTAGATGGTGGTTTTGCTTTGGTTTCTTTGTGATAACTAATGCAGTGGGATAAACACCTCCACTGACCCAGGACAGCGTTTAGAGAGGCAGGGAGGGAATAGCAGGTTTGGACTAGGCCTATGAAACTGGTAGACATGCACGTAAACGTTTTGCAATGCATTTGCCTCAGTTGCATACAAACAGCCATTGCCAGTGCAGCTGACACAGTATGGGTATGAAAAGATAATGGCAGCCCAGAGGTCATGATAAATATGCATGCATGTTACATTTATGCAGCTCTCACCCTCCTCTTGCCCTCAAAAACTATTGCTTTATTTTGGGTTAAAATGAAATTTGATTAAGAATTTATCTTGAAAAAGAAGAGCTTTGTTTCTAATGAATTAGTTTTGTTTAAACTGGAAACACAGCTTGTAAGTGTTCAGGTGACCGCATGTGTATGAAGTTACCACAGGAGATGTCCCAGGAAACAATCAATTAATTCTATGTTCAAATAATCTTTAGTTTCAACACAAAGTTGGGGGTGGGGGGGGTAAGAAAAAAGAGATTAAAACAAAGAACCTATTATCTAACTTGATTTCATTTAGGATAGGTGTGTATTTCTTGAGAACATCACTTTAAATTGAAGTTAACTTTGGCCTGAATATTAACAGTTGAATTTTCTTCTCTACGTGAGGAAGGTAGGCCCATACCTCATTTATGGAGAAAGAAGGGAAATGGATTGCACTTCTGTCAAAACAAAACGAAAACCAAAAAACAACCACTGTTTTCTAATGTGTTTAGAGTTATTCTGACACTCAGAAAAGTTGTGTTATCAACTTCTGAAACTATCAGCATTTTTCTCATGAAGATCAGATTTGATTGTAGATGAGAAGTTTGTCTTTTTTATTCAATAAAACAAGTATTTATTGGCTTACATTTGAATGAAGCAGCTTGAAGAGCAGGGAGAGCAGAATGTAAAGGAAAGATTATGGAATGGCAGAAGTCTGGTGTTACTCTGCACTGGGATATTTTGGTATATATTAATGCATGTGTGCCTTGAAGTCTACATTGCCATTAGAAGTTTTTGCCTGTCTTAGTGTTTTTTGGACTGTGTAATAGCTGCCTGATTTATCAGTATTGCATCGAAAGTAACGATGTGAAGATTCGGTCTTGCAGTACACTTCACTATTTTACCTGCTGTGAATATTGTCTTGGCTATTTGTCATTAACACAAGATTTTATTAATGTCTCATACCTAATGGTATATGTGCCTTTAAATTATGGGGTACTTTTCCCTTCATGCTGTGCTGTTTCATTAGAACTAGTGTAATATGTGCATCATGGACCTTCTGAAGAACTGGAAGGGTCATTGGTCACTTCACTGCATAAATAGCAGTGCTGTGTTGCCTGCCAAGCGAGTTGTAACAGAATTTGCATTTGAGCTAAGACAGTAAATATGTGAGGTTTTTGTGGACAGCCACTAATATTGCGGAAATTATCAGCTGTCATTAGCCTGCCACTAACATCCTGGGATGCAGCCACGTGCAGACAGCTAACCGATCTTATTTTTGTGCATTTTCCTGCTGAAGTCACTTCAATTACTGACATGTGATGTTGCTCACATGCCTCTCTGCAGGACAGATTTGTAGGAGTATAATCCTGATCTTTGTCAGGAGACTTACACAGGCGCTGTGAACCAGATCCTCAAAGGCATTTAGACACCTAGTTCATAGTGATTTTGCAGTAGATATCTAAATCCATTTGAGAACATGCCCCTTAGTTCAGTAGAGCCAACCTACCCTGCAGCAAGTTTTCCACGGCTGCTCTCCCAGGGAAATAGGCATTCAGAATATTCCATTACTGCTTTCCCTGATTAAATTAACTGAAGCAATGAAGATTCATTGCCTGCATCCACTATCAGAGCAGGCATCATGCAGAAATATTGGAGAGATAAAAAGTGATGTAAGGATTAATTATGGGAAAACAGCCATTAAAATGGCTCAGACTTGAAGCATAGCTCACCGTAGTCCATCCTATCTGTGGCCCTAAATCTTTAAAGTATAAGGTAGCAGTTGTGCCAACAGGGAGATGCTGCAGGATTTCCTCATCCCTCAGGGACTTTCCTTCTGAGAAGGAAAGAAGTAATTACATCTCAGTGAAATTCAAATCAACTTTGGTAGCATATTTGCTTTATGTTGTGCTTTAACCAATCTGTGAGATTCTTTGACGTGACTTGAGTTTATTGAAATCTCAGTAAGAATGTTTATACTTAATTTTGATTTATCCCTATAATCACATATAAGCCTCAGTCCTCTATTTGCACAAAGACGGTTAGGAGAATTCTCTATGTGCCTGCCTAGTCCAGTAAATTTGCTTTACCACTGCCACAGCAGAATTTGCTGATGGGTCATTGCCCTTTAGTATAGTTCACTGACCTCCCAGTCAGCTGTGCCTCCCTCTGTCTCCTCTCTTTTCCCCTCTTCTCATTGCTCATTGTCACACAAACAGAAGCTAGGACAAGTTGAGATTGGAAGGCTCTCCTACAGAGGTTTTCATTGCTTCCTTTTTTCCCAGCCAATCAGCTAGGAGGTGATTACACAGGACTTGAGCTAGTGCTCAAGCTTTTAATGCCTAGATTTTGGGGAATCTCCAGAAGACCAGCATTTCCTCACAGCAAGTCTCACAACACGAGTCCATGGAGGAATCTGACAACGCAGATCTTTGAAGAAGGTAATAAGATAGTCGTACACCTGATTTCATGGACAGATTGTACACAACGAACTAATCGTCACAAGCATACTTGTAAGGGATTGTTTAAATGAAATTATGCTTAATGGAAGCAAAAGAAGAAAGTGCTACATTTGATACTGAATGCTAAGATGAACGAACACAGTTTGGCAACCAGACTTTCTTTTACGCACCCAGGCCATGTATAAAAAGGCTTCTAGTAGCAATACCTACAACTGCATTAATGAAGTCAGCCAGCTGGCATTAGCTTTGTCAGCAAACCCTACATCCATGGTAATGTGTTTTGCATTAGCTTACCTCAAAAGAACTGTAATTCCTGCCTGAGAGCAGAGGATTACGTGAATTGATAGCTCTAACTCATAGCCCTTTTTAGTACTCCCACTGTGGAGATCATTTCACTGCAGCTAAGGGAAATTAGTATTAGATTCTGTGCCGCCTGTCTTCAAAGCAAAAGTGCTCGGTAGTTAGAAAGTGCATTGGAACAATGTGCAGACTTCCGAGTTAATTACCAAGCACCAGGCACATGGATGGAACTCTGATACTTCCAAAGAATCAAATTTGTTCTGGATTCTCTTCAGCCTTCATAGTGCTAATTCACGTAGCTGGAAACTCATTCTTCAGAGCTAATACCCATGCAAAGTACACCTTTTATGCTAGGCCCCTGCTCAGAGCTTTGTTACTCTAGTCCTCACAAGTACTTACTTGGATCAAGTTTTATCGACTGCCTTGCTGGATACCACTGAGGATCTGTAAGACCATACAGAATTGTGTGACATACAATGTTTGTTTTGGATCATGCGCTATTATAATGAATGCAACACAACAAGATAAGAGTTAGTTAAAGATTTGTAGGAATATTCATTCAGCATTAATATCCGTGAGAAATTACGCAGCAGAAAAAATACAAAGGTGTATCATGATAGTATAAAAAATCATACTGAAATCTCACACATTCATGTGCAGGTTACTTAGCATTATGTGTGTGTATATCGCATGTTTCAAATGACGTAATTTTCTCCTATTTATCTACTGGATATTCTGATGTGATGTGAACTGCTGCAAAAGTTATACTCACATAATTTATGGAACATCAATCTGATCTCCCTAATTGTGGCATTTGGTTCCACCTAGGCAATAAAAAATATTGTATATGTAAGATGCATATTTTGAAAGACAACTACTAAGTGTAACATTATGCAAGTAGAAAAGTGACTCAAATAATGTTCTTACAGGTGGCTAGGATTGGTATGGATAGTTCAAAGGACTTCTTACAGGAAAAAGGGAGAACAATTCGTGGCATCTATTTCTGAGGCAGCTTCTCTAGCAGTAATCAAGAGTAACTACAACAGCAGTGACAGTTTGATGGCTTATGAGTAAGGCACAACTGGCACCATCTTAGTGAAGCAGCTGAAGTTGCACCCTTTGCCCAAAAGCTCCTGCTGGAAAAGGGTTGAGGTACTCTGTGGTCAGTATGAAGCACGCATAATCGTTGCCTCTTCAGTGGCCAGATAAAGGCTATCAGGAGATTAAATACCTTTCATTAACACTAAATTTTCTTAAGAGAAGTTAGTAATTTTTAAATAGTCACCTAGCATTTTAAACAGATTTTTTTTTACCTTATCTAGGAAGCATAGCTGTTTCTTTGTCTTCCAATCAAGGATTTCCACCTGATAGGACACAAAATGATAATTACTAATTATTGGCTAAATAATCTCTAAACTCTTAGTTGGTTCCTGAATTCACAGTCATTGTTCAGAGTGAGACACCACTGTTCTCTGATCTGTAGAGTGTCCTAAAAGCACTTCTGATGTGCTCAAGAGACAGCTTTAATCATAGCCAGGTTCTCAAAGTACTCAACTTGCAAAAAAAAAAAAAATTGCAAAATAAATTGTTTTCCTGGATATATTCAGAAGCAGAAGTAGCTAACTTATTGCTCTAAACACATTGATCTGGGGTATTTTCTTAGAGCAAAAGCAACAAATAAGGGATAGAGAAGTTTCACAGGAATCGCTAAGGAACAGATTTTTTATGATTTGCAAAACTAGAAAGACAGTTTGAGAAAAAAATTAAATGTGCATATATATGCATTTAAGCAAATACTCTGAGTACATACAGCTTGAAGATTAATGTGCATTGTTCCCAGAATATATCAATTGTAAAGAGAGTGGGAAACATTGGCGAACATAATGAACAGACGCAGCTAAAGATCTGGACTTCACAAGTCCTTAAGAAGTTGTTATAGGAATGTTCAGTGTTACTCTTGCCTCTCAGATCACTTGTATGAGTAACTACATATTAGCACGTTATATTCCAAGCAGTGGTTTAGCTACAGCTCCGAAAAGGAATGAGCAGTTTATTTCCATGATCAAATGGCATTTTGTCAAAAGGTTATGATTTTAATCAACAGCCAAGCAGAAAAGTCCCCAGATGATTCAAAGCCCGGTTACAGCAGGCTAGAAAAGCCTAAAATACAGTGATGGTGTCTTAATTTCATTTGTTCTCATCAAACACTTTGTAATGGAACTTTGTGGTATAGCTAAAAGTGAAAGCTCAAAGCTTATCTGTCACACTAAATGACTGGGACTCTCATTACTTAGTACCAAAAGAGTTTGTTGGTTTTTTAAAATAAACATCTAGCATTAATTACGTTTGGTATTAACTGGCCAAGAGGATAGATTAACATTAAACTTTAAATATAATTCCTTACTAAAAATAGGAGTCACAGTCCAGTATCTTTCTAATAGGGTTGCTTTGAAGAGATCACTTGGTTGAAGTATCTTATTTCCTTCTTTTACTTGTCCCAAATTGTTCTTTCTCTACTGGTGCAGCAATGGAGCACTTCAGCTCCAGCCAGAAGTATCAAATTTGATCTCCACACGGAATACTAATGCAGTGATATTTTCTACTTGTGCACTGTAAGCTCTAAGTGGGACATCGAGGGAGGTAAGCACTTTTCCTCCTTTGTGATACGTAACTAATGTGTGACAGATTATTGGGATATTGTATGTTTCCCTTTCATTTTTTTATATTTGAAATAACACAAATTTCAGGTTTTAATTTCTCTGTTTGTGGGACTTCTCCACCAGAAAGCAAATTAAGTGGATTCCTTTCCCAGAGGGTTATTCTTGAAATACAGCATTCTGTCTCTTGCAGTCCACAGAACCTGTACTGTTGGGGCTGTAAACCACTTTTTGTCCCTTCTGATGCCGAGTTGCTACAAGTGTTATTGAAACCTTTGGTGTATCTATCTCAAAGCCTTTGTGTCAATGAATACCATTGGGCTGCCCTACAGACTGCAGCAGCACCCACAGTTTTAGCAGTCTCCTTTCTGTTCCATACCCATTCCCAGCATGTACATATTGGATTAGAATCCCTCGGGGCAGTTTTAGTCTATTGCCTTCAGTGGCTGTATTAGAGAATTCTTCTCCAGGCCAATTACAGAGTGGTTTGGATATCCTTCTGCCACCTACACTCTTTTGATTGGGTTATTCTCATTATGAACAAGGCGAGACTGAAAATTGTGGAGCATTTTCTTTTGCTCTGTGGTTTTCATGGGAGTGGCTCTACAGAAGTTTAGGTACTTCTGTGAACCTTTGGAATCAGTGTGGAAAACAAACAAATCATCCAAGATCTTCTCTACTGTTATTTGGTTCCATTCCAGCATGTCTTTTTGAAGTGCCAAACTGACATACTGCCTCCACTGGCCCATTTCTTCAAATATCTAAAAGAAGCCTATAGAGATGATGGATCCAGACTCTTCCTGAAGGTGCACAGTGATAATGGTGAGAGGCAATGGACACCAGTTGCAATATGGGCCAATCCAATCAGACACAAGGAAATTTTTTCACCATGAGCTTGGCCGAACATTGGAACAAGCTGGCCAGAGAGGATGTGGAATCTCCATCACTGGAGGTGTTTAAAACTGGACTGGACAAGACACAATGCCATTTGATCTAGTTGTATCTGCTCTGAGCAGGAGTTGGCCTACATGACTTCCAGAAGTCCCTTGCAACCTAAACTATTCAATGTTTCTATTTTTTTTTTTTGGACACCCATTCCTGAACTTCAAACTTCTCAGTTACTTTCAAGATCTAAGCAAATACCAAACATTATTTCCCTTTTCAGGAAGACGGCCGTAGGAACACAGATTTAGATTCCACTCCAGCCCACAGAAAGTTGTGCGATGACAGAGTGAAAACAAGGTGACCGTTTCCTCTAATCATCACGGCTTTTAGCCATATCAGAACATCTCCCAGTGTCTAGATGTTGCCTGCATAAGGGACAGAAAAGGCTGATCCAAGGCAAGAAATGTTATCTTTTCTGAACATAATGGCCAATCACATGAACCCGCGTAGCACTGAACACAGTGTTTCCAGTCTTCAGGCGCAGCACCAAGTCATTTAATGTATTGGTTGGCAACAGTTTTTAGATACCCAGCAATCTGTTCTTGGAACACTTACCGACAGGTATCATCCCTTTCAAACATAAATTGTTTGGCTCAGAGAACTTTAATTTCTATGTGTTTTCAAAGGGTTTAGCACAGTAGGATGCTGATTGTTGGCTTGCACTAGTGCAGTATGACTTAACAGTCCGCTTATTTGGTGAATTTTTAAAGGCATTTTAAATTGCAGTTTCTCTAAAACTACTTTGAGTACAACATAATCAATAGGCAGATTTATGCAAGATAGCTCTCTTAAAACTTTTATAAGTGACTACAAATTTATATATTCAGTGTTTAGAAGACAAATTTGTTCTAGTGTGTAAGGATTAAAGATTGATGGTGTCTTTAAAAACAGAAAATTTCTTGATTATTATTGTTCAGAACAGGTCGAGGACAAAGAATAATATATGATATAAGCAGAGAAAAGTACTGTTAAACTTTTATTTAGAAAATAAAAGGAGAAAATAAAAGGGGGGAAGGTTTGTTCATGGAGAAGAACAGTTGAACAAGCAGTGTTTAAAAAACAAATTTAAGATGCAGTGTCTCTTCACTAGGATCATAAAAATATAGTAGATCTAATTCCTGCAGTTTAAAGCTGTATCAAATGCTTAAGGATCAACACAGCTCCAAAAATTATGTGATAACTATTATGGAAATACTGACACACCTGTCATGTCTGTGCATCTTGGAAGTTGTATTTGCAGCCTTTTGCACTCAGCAGATTCAGTAAACTGTAGCTGAGTGAGATTTTGTGAGCACTGACATAAGCACATATTGTATTGGTTTCTTTTGAAATTACTCAGTAAAAAAAAATGCTTATTTTACAGTCTAGGAACCAACCAGCCCAAGAAAGAGTACTGCAAAATGAATTAATTCTCCTTGAACTATTAGACTGCTTACATAAGTCATGTTCCCTGAATTTAACACTAAAAAAAAATCAGTCATTGACACAGTCCTAATTAAATCTTTCTAAACGTTTTATTTTCCCTGTGGAATTACTTATTTTCTCTAACTCCATAGACTTTTCTGGTATACTGTGTTGTTCCTGAAGAAAATCAGCATGCCTTAGTGCAATCTCACACCAGGGCGTATCAAGAATATCTTTCTGGAAGCCAACAGAGTAAAGCCAAAGGTAAATTGCTGTAAGTGTACTTACACTGACAACCATGTTTGTGCTGCTGTTACAAATGACTTTCAGTCTGAAATTTCCCTTGCACAGGAATATACAAACCATTGCAGAAGATGAGTCTAAGGATCCCTCTAGAATGGTATCTTTCCTTCTGATACAGGTAACAGCAGGTGACTCAGAAAAAGTAATAAAACAGGGCAAGAATGTAGTGACTGGCGGGAAGGGAGGAGGCAGACACAGAGACTGTGGTCTTCCTGCACCAGAAGTGCTGCCTCTGTATTTAATAACTTTTCATGGATTTTTCCTCAATTATTTTACCCACTTGCCTACGTAAACTTTTTGCATGCACAGTGTCCTGAGGCGGGGAGTTCCATAGCTTAGCCACATGCTCTGTGAGGAATTCTCAAATAAGAACCAAGGCAAATGTTTAACCACAAAGTGAAATTTCATCATCTTACCTGTGGAGTGCTATACTTTACCCTTTAAGTAGTCCAACTAAGTAAAGCCTTACCTCTCTGAAGCAATTGGCTCATATTTCATGAGACTAGAATCTCATTACATTATTTCACTGTGTTTAAAGAGAGGAGATAGTGACACCCATACTCAAAAGGTTTTATACAATTAAATTTCACTTTTGTAGAATTTAGATGTCTAACATTTAAAAGTTCACAAGACACACACTAGATACTCCTCATCTTCCTAAGTTCTGCTCCTATGCAAGCCAGCGAGAACCACCATCTGAACTGTGATGAAACTCAGTACATTTTTATTTCTTCCACCTGTTTCAGATTTGTTTGTTAGGCATGCTTGCGTGTAAATCCTTGAGGACCTTGATCCAGTAAGCATCCCAAGGTCAGCACAATGCACAGCATTTAGATTATTTCTGAATGAAACTAAACTGTCAGCAAATGAGATGATCTAGTTCTTCATGCCTTATTTGTAATGGTTATACAGACTGCCAGCAAGTGGGAAAATTACTTTAGACTGTCTTCTGCCATTCTCCGCTCCTCTCATAGAAGGCTTGGGTGGCTTGGGCCACCAAGCAAGGAATAAAGGATTCAAGAGAGACCAAAAAGTACAGGTAGGAGAGGACAGGAGTGTATTCCAGTGAAAAGGGCAGTCTCCTACCAAAGACAAATCCTGCATTCCTGTCTCTCTGGGCTGCTTCAAGCACTGCTCCATTCCATTGTCATTCTGTTCAGCATTTCCGTACAGTGGATCACTTTCGGGACACCACACAGTGAAGTAAACTTGGATACCTTAACCAAATTGTCATATCCATTCTTGGAGCTGGGTGCCTAACCTGAAGGCATGGCAAAGCCCAAGTCACTTTGTGGTCCTGGACCTGAGGATGGTAACAGGTGTAGAGCTACAAATGGTCATCCTTCAGAAAGACAAAACAATTTATATAATTGACAGGGGATGAACTGAGTTTTAGTAAGAATGGTCAGGAAGGAAAAGGAAGGTGTATTCCCTTGGAGTGGGAGACTGGTTTATTTTTCACAAAATGGAAGAGCCGTTAGAGATTTGTGCTTTCACAGTGAATTCTGGCTCTTGAAAGTCTATGAAAGCTTTCCAGCTTTTACTAGCATGACGTCTTCCAGGAGGATACACAAGAAGGGAAAGGAACCTGCACCAGTTTATACTGACTCAGTGGGTATTTACTTACACTGGCTAACACGGAGCTGCACTTTGCCAATTTCCCAGGCATACTGAAGAGTCACATCATTCACTGAGTATCACTGTCACTATGAAGCAGACTGGAGTGCCTCCATCTGAGAACCTAAGCCAGCTTTGACTCAACACTAAGTAGGCATCCAGGTTTTTCAACACCACTGCATAGCCTTTTCCATGTGTAAGACAATATGCATTGCCTCAGGGCTTGAGTTTACAGTGATTATTTTCTACAGTGACAATATTCAGGTAGAAGAGGTTTATAAATTCTTTGTGAAATCACAATCATTTCTTTATATCAGCACTGTGATTTGCAATGTTGAACTGAAGTATCTACGGTTCCATTACTACTCTTCATGAATCATTTAGTGTATGGATGTCAAAATATACATCCAGTGTATACTTTTGACATTGAATTGAAGCGACTGAAGAGACAGAGATTTTTTTCCTTATTTTTTTTACCCAGAGGTATCAAGCATGGGTTTGCTGTCTTTTGATGGGGCAGAAAGACTGGAAGCACTGGGAAGCTTGGAGCCCTTATACCAACAGGTGAACTCACAGGATTTGTTTTAATTTTTTAAAATACACCTCAAAAAGTCAGTTATTTTTTCTAAAATAAGACTTTTGATTTCAAATGTAGCCTTCAGTTCTGAGTAGCTCCAGGTACTTCCGGCCAAGTATGTTTTACTATCACATTTTCCTATATAAAATTACAAGTTTCTCTCTCAAGCTCCATAGAGAAAAAGGACAAATGGCTGTCTTTTAAGTGAAGCAGCACAACTGAGTCTAGAAAGCGTTGGTAAGTGTGTGGAGAAGTGGTGAGGGGAGAGAAAGGGAAAATGTTTTTCCCTGTTGTCTCATCTCTTTCTGCGATAATTATCTCATGTGTTACTTGTGAAAACAGAGCAGATGTCTTCAAATAGCAGGGCAATTTTCAGCAGTGTCCCTTTAAATGACCGTTCAAATATCTCATATGTGGCCTGTCTTGTTCAGGCAACTCTTGGAGGATACAGAATCTTAAAATCCTCTGCAGTCCTGCTTTTGGCACTTGTTCTCAGTACTCTTACTTGATGAGGCTTTAGACAGCATAGCTCTGAGTAGGAGAAACCTTTGTAACAGGAGCTGTGACATCTCAGCAATGCTAGCTAGGCAGCAGTCACCCCCCCTCCTGCCCCTTGCATTCAGAGGGTTTTCATCACAGTCAGGAGGCGGAGAAACTTTAAATGCCAGCAAGGGGGGTCAGTACGTTATTACTTTTAGACTGTACTGCATATGTCAGTTCAATCTATCCTCAGGGATGAAGACTCCAAAACGTTTTTGGTTATCACTGCTCACAAAAGGCACTTTCCATCCAAACCAGTTAAGGAAGCAAAAGTACAACTGTGGCTCTTATGACACTAATTTTCTACAGTATGAGTGTATTTGTTCAAGTATCTTTCCTATAGGAAGTCAGAGAGCCATATTATTTTCTTTACATGAAAAGCTTTTGAAGGCCTAAACCTGTCAAGTAGAAAGAAAGGGTAGAATTCATTAGCCTAACTTCAGAGCTCTCTACTACAGACATTTACATCTGTGCATGTCACATAGACATTCTTTATACAGAAAGGAGAAAACCAGGTACTTTTAGGATAAACTGTATCATAAGCTCTGAAACACTTCTAAAATAGGTCAAAAGAGGTGTTCTCTAATCAATTTGGAGAAATGAGAACTCCCAGAGAATATTAATTACCTAGATACAAGTCTCTATCATAAGTCTCAGAATTTTTGGAGGTAAATCTCCTCAAATTATCAGGTGCAGTACTTTCAGGTATGCACATATTTCTTTAAACTGCATTTGTTCTTGCTAAGCTTCTCCTGAGCTATTAGTGATACAAAAAGCTGCAGTGAAATCAAAAACATACCAATACCTGAAGGAAACAAGACCTGTTCCAGCATTATTACAGAACAAGGCAGGCATCGAGACACAGGTCCAGAAGCACAGCAACCTGACTTTGCATATCAGTTCTAGTACAGACATCTCATAAGCAGAGGGAAATCACTCAGCTGCTGTGGGGCTTTTTGGCTGTGAACCATTAGGTTCAGCACACTTTGGCTTAATTAGGTGGTTGCTCATAACTCTTGGTACTAAGTTTGAACACAGCCAATTCAAAATAAGGAGTTAAGGGTACTTCCAAAGCTGGATCTGCCTTTCACTGGCTTCTTAATGGTCACTTTAACACAATGTTGCCTATTTTTCAGGTGTTTCTGTCTGTAGCTGAGCTGAGAAAGACTCTCATAAAGAAAAGGAAGAGAATTAACAGCCAGTGTCTTGGAACTCACAGTCACAGAATCATAGAATGGTTTTGGTTCAAAAAGACCTTTAAGATCATCGAGTCCAACCGTTAACACTGCCAAGTCCACCACTAAACCATGTGCCTGAGCACCACATCTACACATCCTTTAAACACCTCCAGGGATGGTGACTCCACCACCTCCCTGGGCAGCCTGTTCCAGCGCTTGACAACCCTTTAAGTCAGCCTGATGTTCTTGCCGGTCTTTTTGTAGGTCTGTTCACCAAAGAGTAATTTTATTCATTGATAAGGGAGAGGACCTTTCTACATACTCAGGAACCTATGAAATTAATTGTGTACTAAGCATGATCAAATGCACAAACTCAACAAAACAGGAAGCAATATTCCACCAATAAACCTCTGCTAAACTTGTAACAGTCATAGTCTAAAAAATTCGGATGGTGACAGTTTGGTGATTGTAAAGTGCTTCATGATTCTTGTAAGGAAGCACCACAGAAGAGCAATAAAGGGTAAATGGTTTAGAGATGTACAGGGAACAGTACAGAACCATACAGTACCTCAAACAGAGAATGCTAATGTTTGTAACACCAATAGAGATTTCTGCCTGCTGCCCAGGAAGCACAGGGAGAGGGGGGACACGCACCTGCTCCCTTTTGATAGCTTAGTTTTGAATGCATGGTGGGGAAATGCAATTCAAAATTCAAATTCATTGAATTTGTAACAGAAAGCAAATCAGCGGTGAGAACAGTGCAGAACTGCTCAGTGCCATCTAGGCTGTCTTTGTCCACATCCAACACCCTGACTCAGCCCAGGCACACACTGGATGACCTAAGCAAATCCGTTTCCACCCATTAACTGCTGTACAGAGAAAAGGACGAAGACATACAAGGCTGACATGTAAATTCATGAGGCATTCTGCATTTGGATTAGTGTTGCTTAGACACAGGATCTTGATCTAGGACTCAAAAGACTTGTATCTGCTGCTATTCTGCCTAAAAAGATGGAGTGGATCATACCACTTTCTTCTGTTTCTCCCTCTGCTAAACCAGGTAACAATAACGATGTCCGTGCTTTTGAGGTCTTCTAGTAACAAGTACTATTCAGAAGTTCAGTACGGCTAAGGCAGAAGAGCAAACCTGCAGACGAGACAACGACTGAAGACATCCAGGAGGGTCATATGCAAGTGCCTGCTCCTGCATTCGGACCTCACAAGAGTTTGGGTCACTAGTAGAAAAGCAGGACGCAATGAAAAGTTTGGTTATGTTTCCTAAAAAAAAGCAGAAGTCAACACTGCAGAGGAAAAGGCAGGGTGCAGGTGCGTACCTCACGCCCACAATAACTAGACAGCTTTTCTGAATTGTTAGTGATGTGCAAAACACTTTTATAGCTTTGAAAAGCAAAACCAGAACTACTAGGTCATGGTAAATAACTAGAGGAGCAACTGCTTTTCAGATTATTTTAGATTCTATTAATGTTATAACAACACTTGTTTTGTATTTTGCACGGGGGTGCAGGGATTGGATTCATTTTTAGGTGAGTCTTGTGCTGGAGAAACTGAAGTGTAAGTGTGCAGAAAAACATTCAAGATTGCTGCCATTTAGCTCGTACCAACCTGTTTTCTGTAATACAAGCCACTCTTAAGAATTTTTGTCTTAGCCCGTCTAAGTAATTCTAGCGAGGAGCTGGTGTGACTGTTTTATGTAAGTTGATGAGATACGTTGCCCTTCACGCTCCCCAGGTGCACGTTACTCTGCCCTTTCTGTACACACAAGATGCTGACTGTCCTAAACTCCATCCCGCTATTTCTCACTTCCCAGGCAAGACTCGAACGCTCCGTGCCAGCAGCGGGCCGGTGGAGCCTGCCCGGGGCGGGAGGCGGGGGCCGGGGACGCCGTTCGCCCTCGCTCCTCCCCGCCGGACGGTGCGCGCCGCGCCCCTCCGCCGAGGAGAGCCGGGCTGGGAGCCGTCCTCTCGGCCAGGGCACCAGCTCCCTCATCGGCTCCGTGCCGCCGAGCCGAGCCGCCCCGGCGCGCTGCCGCTCGGGGTCACGCCCGCATCGGGGCGGAAGGATCCGCGGGACGGCTCTGGGCGAGGTGCGCAGCGGCAGGCGGCAGGGTCTTCCGAGAAGTTGGGCACAGAAGGTGCCGCGCACATTCCTCGCTCTCGCTCTCTCCTCGCGGCCGGGATGCGCTGCCAGACCCACCCGACAGGCTGACCACGGCACGGCCCTCGGGAAGGTCCGCGGGCAGCCCACGGCCACGGATCCGGCGGCTCCGCGGACCCGGCGACGCCCCCTCTCTCCGGGTCCGCGTCCCAGGACCCACCGGGGACGCGGGGAAGAGGAGCAGCGAGGGGAACGTTCCCGGGAAAGGGAAGGAGGGGGCGGGCGAGGGCCGCTTCTGCCCCCTCGCCCCACGGGAAACCCGGCGAGCGGCGTGCCCTCCCGGCTCTCTCCGCCCGGCTCCAGCGGCGGTCACTCGCCTTAGCAGCCCCGGGAGCGGATGGCTCCCGCTCCCCGGTGCTTCAATGCAGACAGAGCGGGAGGAGCGCGGACCCCGCTGGGACCCCGGGCAGCCCCGTCCGCCGGCGGCAGGACGCTGCGGGGCCCGGC
>VZSC01008735.1:1026465-1104944 GCA_013398225.1 Steatornis caripensis
GGGGTGGGGGCGGCGCCCGGGCTCCCGCCCCGCCGCCCGGCGGTGCGCGATGGGCGCTGCCGAAACCTTTACTGGCACGTAAGGGCAGCAGCGGCCGGCGGGCAGCCTGCGGCAGTGCCGGGGACCGCCGGTACTGCGCGCAAGGCACGTTCTGCCGCTCCCGGTGTTCGACAGTTTGGAGGAGAAGAGCAGTATTCACCGGCCGCCTGGAGTGACGACTGAGTGGCGTTTCATTGGAAAGGGGAGTTTATTTTTCTCTGCACGTTACAGAATTACTGCAGGAAATCAACCACGTTTCCTATCTTTTGCAGGTCTTGAAGTAGCTTAATGAGATAACCTACAAAAATACGACGGATCATGAGCTAGAAACCATTTGCCAGGCTTTCGCTGGCAGCTTATCTTGCGTTTCGGGGTGATCAGACTGACGACAGAACTCTGCTGAGATCCCTTCCTCTCCTGTGGTGTGTTCCTGCCGCCGCTGAAAATTAAATGCATGGCATAAAGTAGTACAGAGGCTGACGCTATTTTTCCTCCAACTAGTCTTCAGTACATGATATTCTTTTTCTAGAGCTAAGGTAATTAAATATTAGCAAATTCTACAATGTGATAAAGGAACATTGCTTTTTCACTACCATGCATTTCCATTAGACAGAAAGATTTATGTACGCGCTGTCTGAAGACCCTCTGCAATCCCCAAATTTAGCCGGCTCCTATAGATTTATAACCATCAAAGCTACTTAAATGAAATAGCAAAAAAAAAATTTCACCAAAAGGCCTCTAATGGAAAGGCAGAAGGCCGATCAGAAAGACCCAACAGGACAGAATCCATGGCTAGCGCAAGCACAGGCAAGCCTGGGACAGCGTACGGAGGTGCGCACTCCATCTCAAGCCCACTATGAGTTCGGATGGTTAACCTTCGGGCCAGGTTAGACCTTCTGGATTTTTATGTTAAAGTAGAAGAAAACAAAATTACAGCTTTGCCAAATAAGCTGAAGTTTCTTTTGGTGTATTTCGCTTCTAGGTGCTTTGTAACCAATACAATGAGGAAAACGTTTCAAATACACGAAAGTAATCCAATACGGAAAAGTAATCAGAAGGAAAATATAAAGAACACTTAAACTAACCTTCTGCACCAGAAAGCATTCAGGCAGTGCTTCAGACTGACAGAAGTTATGCAAACTGGTTCTATTAGCGCAACGTGCAGCCTGGGGAGGGAAAATCTGTTAGAAACACAAGTCAAATTCCTGTGCTGACAGCAAAACGGCAATTTGTGGCATACTGTTCCCTCTCACTATAGTTATGAAAAGACCCTCCCCGCGCCCTTGAGTCTCTGATACAGAAGGAGTTTTAACGTTCAGGCTGTGGCTTTCCAGAAGCCACCTGTTCTTCAAAAACGTCCCCAACCCGTAACCCCTCCATTTTGCTCGGCGTGCCACTCGGTGCGATCAGCTCGTGTAGAACCGCGGTTATACCCCGACGTTAAGTTTCATCAAAATGTTACACAACCAAACTAAACAAGCATTTGGTTTCCTTTCTTTGGCCTTTTACCTCAGTGTCTTTCAACGACTAGTCGTTAAAAGCGTAATGACTAAAACTCGGATGGTTTCGTTAACTTCACTAAGCCTGCAGAGCACCTGAACGACCAACGTCCGTGACCCGGCTCGCACGGTGCCCACCGCGGCGCAGGTGCGGAGCCTGGCGCGGCCGGCGGCTTGGGGCCGGTTCTCCTGCCGCCGCTGGGGGCTGAAGCGGGGGCCGTAACCGAGCGGCGAGCCGCCCCCGCCCGGCAGAGCCACCTCAGCGAGAGACAACGGGACCGGCTCCCGCGGCCGCCGGCCCCCCTGGCCGGACCGACACACCGACCCCAGCTCAGCCGCCGCCGCCGCCCACCCAGGGCGGGATGTTTCGCGTACCCACCAGGAGCGCGGCGGCACCAGCCCAGCCGCCGGGCCGGGTCTGTCCCGCCCCGCCGCTCCCGCCAACCTTCGATCTCGGACGGCCCCACCCCGCGCTGCCCGGTGGGACCAAGCGCCTCGTGAAGGGGGCGGCAGGCGCGCGGCGGGACCGTGAGGCGGCGCTGCCGGGACGGACATCCAGGAGGGTCATATGCAAGTGCCTGCTCCTGCATTCGGACCTCACAAGAGTTTGGGTCACTAGTAGAAAAGCAGGACGCAATGAAAAGTTTGGTTATGTTTCCTAAAAAAAAGCAGAAGTCAACACTGCAGAGGAAAAGGCAGGGTGCAGGNTGGGCCCGCCCCGCCGCCCATTGTCCTCGTGCCACGTGACCGGGGACGGTTACAAAGCGGCCCCCCCGCCGCCGACCGGCCTTATTTGTGCTGAGTCACGGCACGGTACTGCGCGGTGCCGCAGGTGTCGCGGGGAGTCCAGCCGCCGCCGCCGCAGCAGCCCCAGGCTTCCCCATGGGGACGGACGGCGCCCGCGCCCTGCTAGAGCGGGCGGCTACCCTCACCCTGCAGACCGGCAACCTCCTCAACTGGGGCTGCCCGCGCAAGAAGTGCCCGGCCACCCCCGGCGAGGAGGTGAGCGGGGCGGGCCGCGGGGCTTCCCCTCACTCTAACAGCAGTTCTGCAATTAATGCCTTTGCCTCTCTTGTCATTTAGCATACTAGAGAAAATACTTGGCAACCAGAAGTTTGCAGAATGCATTTGGAGAGTACTTGAACCATTACAATGTGGAAATGATATTGCTGATCAATAAAGAGTAATAGGCAACAGGCTGCATGTACTATAGCTTTTCTGAAAGCTGTTTTGGGGAATGTGGGAAAAGAAGCTTCTCTTCATTAAATAGGTAGTANCGGCGGGTGCGGGGACGCCCGAGCGATCAAAGCGTGATCCAGAGTAGGGCTTGTCTTCCTGGCGCTGGACAGCGCGGCCTGGTGTCCGCCATCGAGGGGGAAAGGGCTTCGTCGCCCTGACGACCGCCTCGGCCGTGCCCGCGGGAGGCAGCGGGCGGGGGCGGTGCCCGCCCTCCGCGCGTGCCGTGTGCGCCCTCGGGGTACGCGATGGGAAAGGCGGGCGAGCTCCCCCGCCCCGTCTCCATTGCGCGTTCCGCCCTCTCGGGAAGCCGGTGGGGCCGGCGCGGTGCTCAGGACCGCACGGGCGTCGGGAATCCCCCCGCGGGCCGGCTGTGCCGGGAGCCGAAGCGATGGCGTGAACGAGCCTCCGCGACAGCAGCAGCGCAGAACACGTCCCACCCGTCCCCGCGAAGCGTTTTGCTGTGTTTGAGTCTCTGGAGAAACCAGACCGTGTGTCTGCCCTCGGGGAGTGAAGAATTAAAACGCTGGCAGGTTGGAGTATTGTCTGTAATGGCAAAGGAGATCCCTGATACTTTAGCAAGAGAAAGAAAGAAGTAGATGTGAGCTTGTGTTACAAATGATGAAAATTCGCTTTTCTAACCTGAAACGAATGATTTCGTAGTGGTGACAGGTCTCAGGAAAATTACTCAGTGCTGTCTTTAAAGAGTATAGCTGTCATTGTCTGTTAAAAATTTGAAAGAGCATTTTAAGAACTACTTTAAAACTATTACCTTTACGTACAATAATCCTGATAAAATGACTGGAGAACCTGTGGCCATGAACTTCAAAACCACTGTATTTACTGTCTCGTCATGACACAGCAACCCAAAAATGGTCACTTAATTATCAGAAGAACTATCATTTTGGCTGGTTGCCACTATGTAGCGGCACTGTTGATAACTCTGGAAGTTGACTGATTGCTTGTTAAACATGCACAAATGGTAAGAAAGGTGACTAGGAGGATGATGTAATAAGAAGGAAGAATTCATCATACTTTTGCTTAGTTGTCATGTGGTAATAACTTTGTGACCTGGTTGCTTATTTACAACGTTCTGTGGCCTGTGTGAAATAAGGCTAGGTTCTGCATCAGAGATAGCTGTATCGTAAGGGGCACTCTTGTGTGAGTAGTTTCTGGAGGGTTGTTAAATAAAGCATGGCTAATGTGCATAACTAAATAGTTAAGGTATTTAAATTCATTTTTTTACAGGGAAATCTGCATTTAAACATAAGGCTACCTGCTTTCCAGAGTTGCTGGAATTCCAAAAGCAAATAATTGGCATTATCAGAAAGGAATTGGCTTTTAACTCTTCCATTTGGTATAGTTAGTGTGTATATAGTTCTCAGTGGCAGAATGTAAGCTAGAATTTTGCAGGCTATGAACTCTAATGTTAGGAGTTTGGGGATGTCTCTGTATTTGGAAGAGCTTGTCAAAGCAGTCAAGTATGCTGTGCTTTTTACGTGTGTTGAGGCCAGAGGAATGGTGTGCTTGGGAGACACAGGCTTGTCCATATTAACTGCAGTAGAAATACAAAGTGTGAGAGTTGCAAAGTAGCAATATGTATAATATACATATTTAGCACTGTCTCACTTTCCCTCAGAACGGAAAGGATAACAATGTAAGTTGCATCAAAATAGGCTAAAGAGTTCCAGCAGTGTGGATAGGTATTTGGGGGGGCGGAGTCAGTTCTTGCCTTTTGACAGAGTTATTTTTTTCATGCCATTTTAAATGACTGGGAAAGAATGTATGGACTTCGTGTTCACAAAATATTATTACTGTATTATGTCTTAAACTTTGTAATATCCAGTTTTATGGGGGGAGATTGGCTTCTAGCTTGTGTATGGTATTGTGGGCTCTCTGAATTAATATTGGGTGTCACAGGAAATTGCTATTTAATGGCACAAAAAGTAAGTATCCACATAGATACAAAATATATTGCTAGAAATGTAGTAAAGCACCAGCTTATGAAAGTGCTCCTACCTGTGGCAAATACCAGTCTTGACAGTACATTTACTTAGCCTGCAGGGTAACAACTCCTGAGATGTGTCAAAGGGAAGCTAGAGCATTGGTGCAGCAGAAGCACTGGTAGAATATGCAGTTAATTAGCTAATTTAAACTTACTAGTTATGCCTTGCGTTGTTTGAGAAAATCCATGATCAGAATCCTAGTCAAGTTTGTTTTGCATCTGTCGATGCAGGAAAAATGCAAGTGTGAGGTAAGGTCTGAAGGTTCCCCCTTCAGTAATGAAGGACCTAAAAGCATTAGTGGTTTGGCACAGTGGTGTAGGTAGGCAGTAAATTAAAAGGATCAGATGCATCTTGGAAATTGAAGTAATTAATATAACAGGTATTTAGTGATTGATTGTAAAGTCTCATTTCTAACAATGTCACAGCACGTATGCTATTATCTGACTATATTGTAACTTAAGACTCTCTATGCCAAAAAAACCACCAGCCCCACACCCTAGTTTTCACTTGCTTAGCATTGTTCTTTCCTTTAAAGATTACATTGGTCTGAGAAATAAGTGAAGTACTGTACTTGTATTACTGCTAAAACTCTTTGTGAAAGAGGAGAAGAAAATATGTTAGTAAACTAGTTTGAACAAGTTTCAGATGGAGGCTATGAAGGAAGAATCTTTTGTGGTTGAGGGAATGGTGTCATTAGTTCACTTGCTCTGTTCTACATGCCTATGAATCATTGTATTTCTTTGCAACTATAACATACCTACACTTCAATATGAAAAAATATTTTGTAGGTGCTGGACTGCATTCAAAAAACACTGACAGAATGGAGCTCAAAGATTGGACAAGATCTAAATCAGGTAGGAGAGCTGTTGTGCATGTTATTCACGTTACACGTGAGACCAGGTATTATTAATCTATTAAATTTTTCTGTAAAAGTATCTGTAGCTCCAGATATCTTAAAAGAACACTCCTTAACTCCTCTTTTTTTTAATATTTAGTAAATTTGGAGAGATTAAGAAATACCAAAGTAAAGAATCCTGTTGATGGCAAATAAGACAATTCTTAGTATATTAAAATTTCTGGTCGATAAGATTTAAAGTTAATTGTTGGGCCAATCACAAAAAAAAAAAATCTGTGTACCTTAGAAGTTTGCTAGCATGCTTGTAAAAACTCAATGGAGAATTATCTAAACTATGGAGATGATAAACTAGATAGCTGAAGATTATCGCATCTGGTGGGGAACTCTGAAGTGTAGCATTGGTTGTCTCAGAAATATTTCTGAAGAAGCAGAAGTGGTAATTTTTCCTTTAAGAGCTAAAGACCTCCACGTGATTCATAAAACCGTAGTCATGGGCATCTGATGTCAAGATCTTGGTGTATTTGCCTGCTTCTCTTTCACTATTGCTTCTGAAATTTAACAAAGCAGTAACAGGTTCCCACTAAATACAGTTTGCTCTGTGAAACATTAGCATCATTAAAAAAAAAAACCCAAACAAAAAACCCAAAAAAAACCAAAAACCCTTTCCTGGTGGTTTCTTTGGGTTTTGTTACCCATTCTTGTGTGATGGTGGCATCAACTGCACATTGCTACATTCCCCACTGGGGGAATCATTGCTGAATGATTTGTGGAAGATCTAATGATTGCTCAAGAAGAGAACATAAATAAACATTTGTCTCTGTAAGATGTAGTGATCCCCTTGAAGTTAGTTATTTAGAGTAAGCTAGGTTTTACTGTCAAAACATGTCAACTGCATAATTCCAAATTCTTTTATGAATTACATTGATTTCCAGCAATTAAAAACAAAGCCTCAAAAAACACAAGCAAATACTTTTTAAAATATTGACTGTATGGAATAACTCAAAGACTCACTTGAGGTTTTTTTGGTAGGGCAGCAAAAATTACCAGAGTTCTTAGTTGGGGATGGGGTTGTAGATATATGTGTATGATACAAAATCTCGTGTAGGTAAAGCCTTAAAGTCAACTTGTACCAATTCACATAAGATGTCAGCCTAGTCTTAAATGAGGACAGAGGCTGAAATCTCTGAAAATTTTCTAATTTTTAGTTTCAAAATTATTGTTTTAAATCTGTATTTTACCGTATTTTTGTGTTGGGCTTCACTGAAATGACAAAATACTTCTAGATGTTCCCCTAAGTCTGGTAATGTTTTTTTCAGCTGGTCAGGAGGCTTTTTTTTTTTAAAGGAAGGCAGTTTGAATTGGCACAACAATCTGTTCACATCAGAAAATCAGAATGCTACTAAATCTTAGTCCAATAATTTTTATCAGTAATTTGTATTTTTTATTAGGGGCATAAAGGGCCTTTCATATGGCTTCATTTTCCTGTCCTCCCCACAGAGATCAAGAAGGATTGGGTTACTTTCTTTGTGTCATTGCATTTTTATACTGTTTTTGTTTCTAACTGCTTTAAGGCTTTTTGGGTTTGTTTTTTTTAATTACTTATAAACATTCTGCAGAAACTCACTGTTTCCTCTTGACAAATTGTTCCTAAGTCTCATGTACTTACTACAGGAAATACTGGAGGTTCTGGAATGTACTGTAGCTCAGGCTGTAGAAAAAATAAATCCTGAAGAAAGGGATGAGTTGAAAGTATCAGGTAAGAACATAGTCAAAAATCTGGTGGCATAAAAAGCTTTCATATGCAGTTATTAATAGAATGTTCATATATGTATACTTTTTCTACCGTGTTTTGTAATTGCAAAGTCAAATGACATCAGTGCATGCTGTCATACTTTGGGTAATGTAGAAGCTGGCTAAGAAAGACTTGAATTCATATTTCAGGTTTTAAAGCAGCTTGGCATTTTTCTAGTTTAACTTGCATCTCCTGAAGCATTTTAAATGTATTTTGTGAGTCTTTGACTTTTCTGAAGCAAAATATTACAGATAATACTGCAATTAAGAAATAGCATTGGAAGCACATTTGTTTGCATAATTTTTCCAGGTTGAATATGATGAACTTGAAGGAGGCAGTCCAAACTAACAGTAGTACATTTTGAGTCTCAGTAAGTTGTGAAGAGGTCTGTTTGTACTATTATGTTTGGGGTTTTTATACAGGTTGTTACGTTTACTGCTTAATGTCTTGATGCTTAAATCCTGGCTTTACAGCTTATTAGATCATTTAACTGGATGGTTTCTTGTTCTGAGACTGCACAACAACTTTGAAATTTAAGAGAACAGTGTCTATTGGGCAGTCACCTTTCAGAAGATTTTTTCCAATTTTTGAAGTAATTGGTGTATATTCTAAGAATTCTTTGCCCAAGAACTCATAAGTAGTGTATATAGCAAAAGTAAGTAACTATATATTTAATAACAGCTCGCTCGTTTAGTTATTGATTCCAGTTTCTTTGAAAATAGCAAAACTTTTCATCGTTGGATCAAACTCTTCATCAATCAGAGATGCAGTTGACATGGGTAAGTGTGAAACAAACTTCTGGTAGGGTTTCTTTTTTACTTTAGTACTTAGAAATAAATTTAGAAACTTTTCCATCCAAGAGGTTTATTTAGTGACTGTCACAAGTATATCCTGTTTTCCTCTGAAGAGGGACTTAGGTAATCAAGTCTATTTACACATTAGTACACATCAGTCAGTAAACTTACTTAATGGAGATCGCTCTAACTTTGGGTTCACAAACTCAAATCTGATTCCTTGCTCCAAGCAGGAGCAAGTTTTTATTCTTTCACACAAAACTTGTTAATCAGTGAATAGCATGTGAAGTTCTAGTAACAGTGATACAATAGGTGTTGCCAGTTGTTTTTAACATGATGAACTTCGCCACTAAATGTGCAGTATTTCAGAGATTTAGGAACTAAAACAATATTGTAAGCATCAAATGAAATAGTTACATTTTACTGAAAATAGAATACAATGGCTATACTGATACCTAAAGTTTTGTTAGCCTAACATAGCAGTAATTGTGAGCAGCACTGCACTTTGCCGCTGAGGAAGAATAGTTGGGCGTAAGAGGTTACTAAAGAATAGAGTCAGATATCGTTTTTTTCTATTGATACTCCAGGTAATAGCATCTTTATTGTAAGCTGTGGTACTGTTTGTTGAAAATACATTCATAGAATCCTTTTCCAGAAGAAAATAATTTTAGTGACTTACTTTTATTCTTTTTGCTGTGCAAAAGAGGCCTGTGACTTGAATTTTTTCCTAAAGCTCAGTGATACTCCAAGACTTGCCACTTCTCTCTGGCAATTTACATCTCCATATTTGGTGTGCTTTTCATCTAAATCATCACATATTTCAAATAGCTCTCCTAGTCCATGCCCTGTACTTGGGTTATAGTTCAGAGTGAAAGTTAGGAATTTTGGAAGAAATTGAGTGAAGGAATCAAGAATTGTATGTCACCACTGTCTTTAGGGAGAAATCTAGTTTTAACATTGAAAAGGAAAAAAAGCTTCACATCTTGTTTGGTGGTGGGGTTTTTTGTGTTTGGGTTTGGGGTTTTTTTTCCCCAAGACCTACAGTTGAAGCTTGACCTTCAGCTGTGTGTTTGATTTTTTTGCTAAAAACATTGTGTTTACTATCCTTGACTGCTAATACACTCAGAGTTTCAAATAGCGAATGGAAAGCTAGTAGAGTGAAGCAGGTGGTGTGTGTTTTGCTGAGTTTGGAAAAACACTGCTTATGTTTGTATCTCACAAAAGATTTTGCAGTCTCTCTGTTCTTTTTTTTCCTCAGCGTGTTCTGCCCTTGGAGTTGCTCAGTTAGACTCAGTCATTATTGCCCCACCTCCTGTTGAAGATGGAACTAGCCTCTCCTTGGAATATTTGCAACCTTATTGGCAAGAACTTGAAAATCTAGTTCAAAGCAAAAAAATTGTTGCCATAGGTACCTCTGACCTAGATAAAACACTGTTAGAGCAGCTGTATCTGTGGGCACAGGTGAGAACAAACTTCCTACTTGTAGCATTTCTAGGACATAGTAACTGTTTTGTTGGCTGCCACATTGTTATAAACTTCTGTTATAAATTGGTTTACGTACCAAATATTAATTAGCCCTGTTATTTTCAGCATCTTATGGATGGTCACAATGTTGTTCAAGGTGAGGGAGGCTCCAGGTGTGACTGTCAATTTTTTTGGTGTTCTTACCTACAGGCCAGCAAAGGCTGGAAACCATGAGCCTGTTCAGTAGCAGGTTCTTTGAAGTAGTTCAGGTTTAATTTTCGAATGCTCTTATATTTAGAAAGGAGTATAAACAGTACTCTTAAACCTTCAGACTTATTCCAGTGACTCTGAAAACATAGCTGTTTTCACTTTAAACTGTTCGAATGGAGGGATTTCCTTTTAGAAAAATGCTGTTTGAGTGCTAAGATTAAATGTAGAGAGGAGGACATGCTATGAATCAAGTGACATGATATTTTGTTGTCCAATGTGACTAATTGCCTCTTGTAACATTTAAGTGATGGAGGTCTGTACTCATATGTGCCCATGTTCATGTAAGCTCGTGGATTTGCTGTTTCCTTATTAGTTCTTTGAATACTCCTCTTAGAACATTTATTTTATGCCATGTGAACATACTGTATCTGTGTAAGAGGTTCTGCTGAGAGTTCTGATCTGTGCTCTTAGTGGTTTTGTGTATACCGAGATGAGGGTAACTGAGAGTATTAATGACCACCTGCATGGTGATTATGGATGCAGTTTGTGATGAGCAGAGAGTCAGTCACTTGATCTGATCTAAGCACTTACCTGAAGGCGTGGAAGACTACAAATCATATATCCTTAACAAAAATTATGTGGATTTTTTTAGAAGTTATTTTCAAACTAACACCCCTGTAATGGTTTTACTATGACCTGCTGTTTAGGGAGCATAGCAGACAGGAAGCCAGAGTGGGTTAGTACACACCTTGCTGTGGCAGCACCTGAAGCTAGATCCTATTCTTGTTTTGGGCCCTGTGCTGCAGGAGATTGCAGATATAGGAGTTGCCTGTTCAGCATCCTGCGGAATTAATTAGCCTTGTTCAGACCTTAAAACAATGGTCAAAGGCAAATTGTTCGAAGCAAAATTTTTAGAGGGCATGGGGGAAACAACTAAAATAAGTACAGTAATATTTTCTTCTTATACAAGTATTCTGTTACTTTCAGGTGAAACCAAGTAGCAATCAGGTGAACCTAGCTTCCTGTTGTGTGATGCCACCTGATCTCACAGCATTTGCAAAAGAGTTTGACATACAGCTGTTAACTCACAATGACCCAAAAGGTAAGGCTTTGCCAGATAAGTTAACAGGAAACTTCTAAATGCATTTATTTGGTACAAAATCAGAAATAATCTCTGAACTCCAGACTTTGTTACATTTGAATCCTGAAGAAAGGATTTTAAGTTTCACCTCTATAAAATATTTCTAGTAAGTTCTTGCTTTTGCTTCAAGAAAGGGGGGAAAAGATAATCTGCCAGCCTTGTATAGCTTATTGAAATCGTTTTAATCAGAGAAAATAAAGTAAATAGAAGAACAAACTACTGAGAAATTTGTACTGCATGCGTTCTTAAAAAATAGCTTATTTCCACAAAACATAAAATGAAATGATAGTTATATTGCTGAAGGCCCAGTAAATTACAAATTAAAGTCCACTTGCCAGAACTTGTCTGTGAAATAGCTCGCATAGAAATGTTGATGGTCAGTTGGTTTTTTCAGTAGTTTGGTAATGACAGACACATAAAATTATTACACTTTAAGCAGGATTCTTTCAAAGTAGTGACTTGACGGTATTACAAAAGGAGTGTAAATTCTTTGCTTGTTTTGTGCAGAGATTCATTTGTTAAATGAATGAAGGCCTTGGAAGCTTTCCTTTAGACTACTAACTCTGAGTTAACAGCTCCCTAGAATATTCTGGGATATGTAGTTTCTCTAAAACATCATCTAATCATCTTTACTATAATAACACCTTAAATATCTTGCTGGAATTGTGAGAAGTCTGAAACAATATTTAGTTCATTCCTTCTCTACATTCTTCCTTATGACCAACTATTCATGATGATCACACTTTTCCTTCTTTCTCCTGTCTTCCCATTCTGCCTCCCAAACAAAAAAGTATTTGTGAAGTACATGTTCTATAGTACCACTTTGACAACTAGTGAATGTAATTAGTGCTTGAGCATGTATCAGCACTGCTCTGGCAGCATACAAGATGAATTGCAGTTCACTCCAACAGTTTTCATGTCCTGTGAAGTCCAAAGTGCAATCTGCAGTTTAGCAAATACTCTATTCAATAGAGTCATGAAATGAAGAAGAGGATTTGGACAGAAAACAAAGCAAGGAGCAATTCCTTTATGCATTGTTTGCTAAGCTTAACTTTTCTGTAACGGTCAGCTGAAAAGTATTGAGACTATACTTTCGGAACATTCCTCATAAGAGATTGTTCCTTTGACTTTGCAGAGGAAACTAGGAGGATTTGTACTTGCCTTCCTTTTCTGCTTTGTGGCACTTAAGCCCATTTTTCTTAATGCTGTCTTGGCTTGTGGTTATGAGCCTAGTTACGGGAGACGCTATAAATGTTGAGCTTCCAGTGACTGCAGAAGTAACTCAGAATGCTCAGTACAGTTTCAGGATTACACTTTACTCACCTCTGGTTTGTCTAGCTAGCTTCTCAAATTTAATTTTCATGTCTTCTTGCTGATAATTCCATTTGATACTGTAGAAATCTCAGTTAATTAGTTTTGTGGGAAATACAATATTGCAAAAAAGCATCCTGAAGATTTCTTCTGTAATACTCAGCTGCTTTTACCCATGTGCATTCTGGAAGAGTGGGTCTGTGGAGTATCTGGCACTGCTTAAGACTGACTGCAGAAAAAGGCTTCTCTTACTAAGTGTTGCTTTTTGCAGCTGTTTACTTGATGTTATTTAAAGCATGAATATCCTTTTTTAACTTCAGAATTACTTTGTGAAGCAAGTTTCCAAGAAGTTCTTCAGGAAAGCATCCAGAACACAAAAGCACACAAGTGGATTCCTTTATGGCTTCTCCGATATTCAGTCATTGTTAAAAGCAGAGGAATTATCAAGTCCAAAGGCTATATTATGCAAGCTAAAAGAAATGCCTCTTAAAACACTTTCTTTTTATCTTTCATTTTTAAAATGGCTCACTGTACTTTCTTGGGGATGGGGGGGAGCATTGCTTTTTTCATAGAAACACTTTTACAGCATTTGTAACAAAGACCAAAAGTTGTAATTATTCAGTGTGCTATCAGCAGAAGTGTCTGCAGTGTTCTAACACTATTTTTCTTCCTTAACCTATTGACCAGTTCATTTAAAATATAAACTGTTTTGGGTTTGTTTTTAATTGAAATTATCTATAGAGAAACAGTTTAAAATATTTTCTTTGTATGACCAGTTCACTGTAAAATTATCATTATATTTTAGCTGCCATTAGGTAGTATAGAGAAACTTATATATTTTTATTTTTTAAAAAAATGGATTTCTCTTAAATAATAGTTACTTATCTGGTGGGTACATAGATTTCAAGCATTCAAGGACTAGTTTTTATAGAAAATTGTCATCTTTTATGAAAAATTACCCCCAAAATTAAACTGATACCTAATTACTTGGTATGTATATATAGGCAAGTTGGCTGTTTAATTTGTGTGGATGGGAAAATTGGTTTATTTTTAATATAGTGTAAAAGACTTCTATGACTTAGAAAAAAACGCATCTTCCAAATTACTTTGACTGTTACTTGAATTCCTCCTGGCTTCTTTGTGCCTCTGTGCTTTGTTTAGTGTTTGCACAAGTGTGATGGCATCCTTACTGTTTGAAATAGAAAATGTATTATTGTGTGAATGTTTAAAATAAGAATTGAAAACAAGTGATGAAAAAAATCTGTCAATCAAAAATGGAGTTGTGCCTGTCTTAACTGTGGCTTGGGGTTTTTTTGATGCTTGTGAACCACACAATCAGAATTGACCAGGTCAGGACAGATAGTAAATGTTGAAGCTGTTCACTATGGGATTGTGTAAAATGGATTACTTCTTTTGGGGTTGCCTAGGAAACTTTGTTGCTTGAGTGCCATTCAGAAATGATGCAAGCAAAGGTTAACTTGAAGTTAGGTGTATTTCTGTTTGGCAGTATCTTAGCACACTGTCTTTGGAATCCCAGGGAGATTGTGCAGCTAAGGAAAGGCTTGTGGTTTACCACAGTCTTTCTATTGAAAATGCCTTTTTGTTTCCTTGGCCTTTAAATCGGCATAGATAGCAAAAGCTCAACTTGTAATTCAGCAGGAGCTTTATACTGAGTGTCTAATATATTCATTTTCCTTTTGATTTCAGGCAGGAGCGGGGCTTCATACTAATTGTACTCATTAACTTAGCTGTGATTTTTTTTTTGAGTTGGGCTGTAAGGGGATGAATTTTTACCAACATCTTTCAAATTCTGTCATGTAGATAGCTAGTGGAATTTGAACGCTTGTAGGCAGTGTCTAGAGTGTCAGCTTCCTATAATACATTCCACTAAGTTAAAATATGACTCTTCAAGGTACGTTTTGAGTCATCAAACATTTTATCTGCAGGTGGCAAATACTGGGAAATTCTCCTGGACTTCTTCAGCTCTTTTGGTAAATGAGAGAAGAGGGAACTGGAACTAGTAATGCATCAATAAAAGTTGTTTTTTTTTTTTCTTCTAATCAAAATGTAGTCTTTTTTTTCTTGTCAGGTTGGTGTGTATCAGAGTTTCAAAATTACACGAGTTTCACCTTAAACTTCCCTACCCTGCTGTGAGTCGTTTGCTGCTGCTGTTGGTTAATCACAATCTGTAAATTCTGTCTCTGGCTGTTGGCATTCTGTATTGTATTAGACTCGTGTGTGTGCTCAGTTTTCAAAATTGAAATGCTACAAAACAAAAATTGTGCTAAAATGATGTCTAGGCTGTCCTAATGGGATAATTATTTATTTCCTTTCTGTAAACTATTAACAGTTTGCTTGCTGTAGAAAAGTACCCTTTAAGACACAATAATTTCAAGACATGATAATCTTATTTTCATAGCATCACTGGTCATGTAACACTTTATCAGGTTCTCTCATTAATTTGTTTTGTGTCAAAGTGGGAGTGATGGGATTTCCTTCCATGAGAAACGCAAAAATTTGAATTAAAATCTGACGTTCTACTCAGTGTCGAGTGTCCCACGCCCTGGGCTTCCCTAATTTAACGCGAACCGACCGTGCAGCTCCCCCCAGAGCCGTGCGGGAGGCCGCGGCTGCCGCAGGGCTTTCCAACTGCAAAGTCGGCACGTTGCACCGCGCCCGCTTCTCGTCGTTCCCGGCAACACTGCTGCGCTCGCCGCTACCCGTTCTTATAGCCTGGCGTTAACGGGCGGGGCCGAGGCGGCCGCGTTCCCGCCCTGCCGAGCGCCGCCGGAAGGGCGGGCGGAAGGGGCGGCCGCGGCGCCGTGACAAGATGGTGGCGACAAGGCGGACGGCGGCGCGGCGCAGGGAGGAGGGGGCGTGGGCCGGGGGAGGCAGCGGCAGCTCGTCCGGGCCCGAGCCTCCCGGCGCGGTGGAGGTAAGGGGAAAGGGGAGGAGGGGTGCAGGCGGGCGGACGCCAGCCGCCGTGCGGGGCGGCTGCGGCAGCCGTCTTCCGACGTGCACGCGGCCTCGCCACGGGGGCGCAGTGTCCGCAGCGGGCGGGCGGCGCCGGCTCCGCGGGTTCGGTGGTGGCGGTGGCTGCGTGGCCTGGGCGGGGGGGCAGCAGCGAGCCCGCCGGTGCAGCAGCGGCGGCCTGCCGTAGCCGGCCCTGCCACCGCCTTCTCTTGGGGCTTGCAGCCGTTGTGTGTCGTTAAGCCATTTCATGTTGCAAGCTAAAGGTTAGGGTATGGGGGTTTGTGTCTCCCTCACACCTCCGCCCCCGCAGTTACTTTAGCATTTCTTTGTGGCTTTTCCACTAAACATGAGAACGCTGTCGGGTAAATAAACATTGGTAGTTTAGGTAGCGTAGTTTATGTTGATCCAACGTTATTTTGTGTTTTGGGAAGATCGTGCTGTTGAGGTATGTTATTTCTTTCCAGGATTTTGAATTGCCTTTCAGGTAGCTTCATTACAGAAGAAGATTATGCCTGGTGTTGCGGTTGCTGTGAGGCTAGTCTGTTCCTAAAACTGCTAAAATGGGTTATGTAAACCATTCTGGGACACGTTCTGTCAGTTGCTAGGCTTCAGTGTTTTCCAGTTGAGCAAATCTTCAAATGTTTTTGAACATCACTTCTGGATTTGCTTCCTGTAACAGCTTGCCAGAACTTTTTAGAATTTGACAGAAGATACTTGTTTATATTTCTTAATTAATGTGTGCATGTATTCTTCTGCCTTGACCAAAAGACAGTAGAGAAACAGATAAGCACTTCTTCCACGTAGGTGGGGCTAGTCAGAGACGTGCAATACGTTGTCAGCTTGAATAGATTTGTTTAAAAATATTGTTAGTAATTTGTATGGCATCCTTTTTATGGGATTATTTTATCTGTAAATAGCACACTTTTTTTCACTCGTTTTCTAGATGGTTTCTGCTGATATTAGTACTCCTGTGTCTATGAGGATGACTAGAAGAAGAACTAAATCAGTTCATAAGCCAGAAGTAATTCAGGAATCTCAATTTGAAGAGGCAGAACATGCAGAAACAAAGTTAGATGTCAGTGATAGCTCAGAGATGCAAATTACTAGAAATGAGAACACAACTGTTAGTTCAGCACAATCAGTTGCTGAACCACAAGCTGATGGTGATGTGTCAGAAACAGACTCTAACTGCTCTGCTAGGTCTGGTATTCAGACGCCTTTGTTTGTAAGAGTAACAAGAAGACGACAAATTGTAGTTCCTTGTCACCTGGATTCTCCTGACAAAAAAAGACACGACAAGACAGCTTTTCTAAATAAGTTAAGCAAGATTCCAGATGAAGATGATGTCTCTGAAGCTGAGTCTTGTTCCTCTGCTGTTTCTGGTATCCAGATTCCTAACTTTACCAGAACTACAAGAAGCAGGCAAAGAAAAAAGAAATTGCAACCAGATACAGTTTGCGAAGCCCAGAGTGAAGATATTTCTGATGCAGAGTCATGCTGCTTAAGTTCTCATACGGAAACGTCCATCACCACCAGACGAATTACTAGGAGCATGCAAATGAAATCACAAGCAGAAAATACTAAGCAGACTGAGAAAGGAAACATAATTGTTTCAGAAGATGAGAATTTAATTGAGGACCCTGCTAAATCTGAGCCAGTAATAATTTCTGATTCTAGACCTGCTGCAGAACTTGCCTCTGACACAGAAGATGCTTCTTCTGTCATTGGGGATAATAAAGAACTCAATTCACAGAAGAGCAGATGTTCTTCCAAATCTGCCAATACAGCTCAGAGTGAAGATGTGAAAGAAGATGTTTTGAATGACATGACGCCCAGCAGTCTTACAAAAATGAAACGAAGTGACACTAAATCACCTAGGGAAAAAGCAGTAAAAAATCCACAGACTATTGGGATAGATGATCCAGAGGAAGCATGTGGCCAAATACAAGAACACAGTAAAATACTTGTGAGGGAGGAGAAATCAGAGCGCATGGATCTTTCTTTGACTGATTGCATGAGTCCTAAACAATTTTTAGAATCCCAAGGGCAAATAACGCCAAATAAGAGTAAAAAAATGCCAGGATGCAAAAGTGCAGATGCCGAGGCAGATGCACAGCAATCTTTGACCCAGGATGATAAATTAAAAAAGGGTGAGCGATCTAGTGCAGTGAGCAGTCCACAAAAGGACATAGCTGTTGCACAAAGAACTGATAGTGTTGGTAGATGCAGGATGCTTGAAATCAGTGTAGACAGTGGTGAAGACCAAACAGGAGAACATGCTGAATCTGTATCCCACGGCAGTGAAAGATCAAGCAGCGGAAACGATTCTGTTGCATTGTTTCTGAGCAAAGATGAAAGTGATGAATCTGAAAATAGTGATGTGGGGGATGTAGATACAGTTGAAGAGAATCTGCATTATAAAAAGACAGATGAGAGGGCTCTTTCCCTCAACAAATCTTTAAAAAACAGTTCACTGCATGCTGAAGGGCTTTTTGTAATTGATACTGAGCCCGGCATGAGTTCCAGCCGAAAGTATTATCTAGATCAGGTAGACCAAGATAGTGATGCTGAAAGTAAGCATGGAGGAAGTGAAAAAGTTGAAGAATCCTCAGATCTGGAAGAGGCTGAAGAGGAATTGATAGATGAAGATGAGAAGGATGAAGATGATGATTTGTTGAAAAATAAGAGTGACATGTAAGTCTCTTTCTGGGAATAACTAAAGAATCTGCATTTCATTCAAGTATATGCATAGGGTATGTCCATTAAATGCTGAATAATGTGGAATAAATGAGGGACTAGTCTCATAAGTCATTGATGTGGAAAGTGGGGTTGCACAGATTATAAAATAGAAGTATAGTCCATAAATTCAGGGTTTGAATTTTTTTTCAGTTTTGTGTATAGCAGAACAGAGGTCTAAAATATTTCGGCATCTGGAGGCCTTGTATGTGTTCAGCTTAAAAAATAAGACGTGAAACTGGGTTAAACTGGTCAGGCTGACTTAATTGCTTATTCAGATCACAGTTTTCTTCATTGTTGATTTTTTTCAGTTTGGTTATAAATAACAAGAAGTCCAGTAAATTCCTTACATGTTGCTTAATTAGATCATTCTTTTTAATCCTAAGCAGTCACACATACTTTTGTGGTTTCAGTTCTTATGCTGTGGGGTGGTGACACTTCAAGTGAAATCAGCCCAGCATAGAATCGTAGAATAATTAAGGTTGGATGGGACCTCTTGAGCTCTCTTAGTCCATCTCCTGCTAAAATCCCTTTATATGCTTCGTATGTTTAAAGAATAATACTCTGTTTAGGTTGGATAATTAAATCTTAATCTTCTGAAAACCTTGAGGTAGGCCAGAAGTCTTACAAAAACTTAGCCAAGCATTCAGTGTAAAGGCATTATAGAAGATTAGTCACAGTTTAATAGAAAGTTATAAAGGGCTCCTATTAATAAATATTCAAACTATAATAAATACCTGTTGTAACTCTTTAGATATTAACATATTTCTCCATAATACTTTATAGCTGTTAAGCATTCTTGTAATCAAAATCGTCCTTTAGAGTCACCCATCATACATTGTTCGCAGTTACAATGAAGTAATGAAGAAAATGTGAAACATACTAGCTTTGAAATGTTTAATAACATTATTCCTAGTTCTGTTATACAGACAAGGACTTAAACATTCCTACACTGAATTCCAGCTTCTTCATACTTTTCACTGAGAGTTGACAATATTTTTACCACCCATATGTTTCTGCTTTTGTGTTTGTTTTTTTTTCTCTTTAACTAGCAAGTTTCTCAATGTATAGGAGGAGAATGCTGGTCATGAGTTCTTTTGGCAGGGTTAAGCGAAATAAGAATTCAATTTTATAGAATATAGTAATGTCTATGATAAGAATAAGCAGTAGAATTAATATGAAAGATTTGTGGGAGTGATTCCACAGGTATTGTTCTTTATGAAACTCTCACTTCACATAATGGCTTGGGATATTTTTCTCATCATCTGTCAACTCTAAATTACTTATTTCCTCTAGTTACTGAGACTTAAAATCATTGCAGAACTGAACCTAAGTGGAAGGAATAAGAAAAATATTTTTTCTGTTTATCGTTCTCAGAGGACAGTAGAAGATTTAACTGCATGCTTGTTACAATATTCTAATCATTATTTCCCTTTCAGTTTACATCTTTCCAGCAGCATAGACCCTGGTTTGAATATCAAGAAGCTTGGAGGTTTATATATAAGTTTTGATGCAAAAAAACAGAAGCCTCAATCAGGTGTAATTAAACAACTGAAGGAGAAGAAGGACCAGGTAATGTGTTTACAATATGCAGTTACCTGTGACTACAGTAACACAAAGATGTTAATTTAATAAGGCTGGTTTACTTGTTTTTAAATAAATATCCTGTTGTAAGGTTTGCTGAGAACTTCCATTCTTTTTGGCCAAAGTGTGTTTGGTTTTAATGGTAAGAATTTGGTTTTAATGGTAAGAATTTAAATATATGTGACATTTCAGAAACTGAAAAGCAGTGCAAATACCAGCATTATCCTATAAAATGAAGTTGATTATGCTTGCAGTTTTGCCTGTGAGCAAACTAGTTTTGGTACAGGAAATGAAGGTTTGCTAACAAGATATTTAGTCCATAGCAAGACTGAATTTCAGTAGGTACAGGTCTATGCTACCCTTAATACAGATTTAGCAGTTTTATTTCAAAAACATCCCTTGAGATAAAGGGAATGCATTATTTTTGTTGAGACTGTTTTCTTAGCCTTATCCATGATAGCCCTCTATTCTGGAGCATTTGCTTTCTCACTTCTTCGAGAGCTAGCCAGCTGCTTTCTGTTGTTGGCCAGGGTCTCTACTACTTTCGTTGCGGATCAAAGAAGCTCAAGTATTGTATTATAATGCTTGCTTAGATTTTACATGATTCCTTTGGTAGGTTCTGTAAATACAATAAAGTAGTAAAATGTGTATCAGTGAGATGCCTGTCTAACAGAAAAAAAACCTTACAGCTCTTGCAGAAGAGTATAATAACTCCAGATTTTGAAAAAAAGGAATGTGTCCCACCCTTCAGGGAATCGCTTCACCAGCTAAAGAAACAGCGCAGGGTAAGTGAGGAGCTGATAAATGCTTCAAATGACAAAACAACCTTTGGTAGCAAGCCCCATGCTCAGTCTGTGTGCGTCTACAGGCCTCACTGGAAGTGGAGTGATGAACTGCAATTTAGTGTTGTCCTGGTTTCACTGGGATAGAATCATAGACTCATTCTTCTATTCAGGGAAGCTGCATTTTTGAGGAGACTGTAGCACCCGATTCAGTGGGGACAAAGTTGATAAGACACTCTGTTGCAGTTCGTGGCGAGCCATGGTGTGTGGGTTTCCATAGTGATCAAGGTCTTTGGCAGTTTCAAATAAGCCAGGTGCAAAAGCTCGGAGGAGCGAGAGCCAGGGCACCTGACCCAGGCTGGCCAACAGCAGCTTTCCATACCATTAAGTCACCCTCCCTATAAACTGGAAAGTTTTCTGGGGACGGGTCTCTTTCCTCAATGGTGGCCGCTCTCCCCTGTGCTGTGACCGTCGCGCTGTCGCTGGAGCTGCGGTGCTCGCATGGTTCGACATCTGGCGCTCACTGCTGGGAGCACGCAGCTCACGACTACTACGTGGGCTGAGTATAATTTTGTGTCTTTTGTATTAGTACTGGCATTGATAGTAGTTCGTCATTATTATTTTGTTAAATCTGTTTCTATTTCAACCCATGGGTCTCCTTTCCTTTTCGCAATTCCCCCTTTGCAGGTGGGGAGGGGTCATTGGGTGATAGAACAGCCAGCTAAACATACAAGTGTCTTCCTTGAGCCATCCTGTGAAAGTCCATCCTTTTAGTCACCAGGACAGTGAAAGATAATGTGCTCAGATGCTACAAATCTGTTTTTAATACAGTGCTGATGACCTTACTTCTTATTACAAGGTTCATAAGATACAATTTTTAAAGGTACAGAGTTATATTCTAAACACTTTACACATCTTTTGGAGGGAAGAGTTCTATGTTCTATCCTGTCCTACTTGCTGAATGCAAATTTATTATTCTTGGTATTGCATCCTAGGCAGAGCGAGAGAAAACAACAGGTGACGGTTGGTTTGGTATGAAAGCCCCAGAAATCACAAGTGAACTGAAAAATGATCTTAAAGTTTTGAAGATGAGAGCTTCTTTGGACCCTAAGCATTTTTATAAGAAGAATGATAGAGATGGTCTACCCAAATACTTCCAGGTAAGGAAGCAGCAGAAGGTGACATTGTACTGCTGAAGTTTTGAATAGCTATTATTCCCTGGCTATTTTGTAGGTAGCCTTTATGTTGATCTAATTTCATAGCTTCATTATTAAAGTATTTTGATCACTCAGCTGCAGTTTACAACTGTGTAACTCTCTTTTACATACGGCTATAGGCTGGGGTTTTTTAATTTCAGCTGATCTCATAGTACTGAACAAACATCTGACTTAATCCTTATGCTGAACCCTCAGTGTACTAGATTTTCTTAAAGTATTAATGTTTTCAACAGGTGTGTAGAAATTAATTAGTATTTTATTTTCTTACTAGCTAATGCAGTTTGAATGGAGACAGCTAGCTTTGTGATCAGCCAGAATTTATTTTGCTGTAGCTCTCAGCTTTGAAGTGGTTTGCATAAAATAATTACTGCAGAAACTATAGAAATAGGCTTCCATCTACATAACACCTGTTTCAGTAGTTAGCATGCTTGAAGAAATTGTTTTCATTTACCAAAATATTACCACTTCACTCTAAATGGTTGGTCTTGTACGTTTTGAAATTTCTGGGCATAGAAAAAAAGTGACCAGAAGTGTTCCACATAATGAGATCTGCGCAGGTCTCTTTTCACCACATGAAATGTGTATTCCATCTATCTCCACTACTAACCTGAATCGTCAGAACTGGCTAACGTGCTGGTTGGAAAAAATGCGATGCATTCCAGGATGAAGCCTTGGTATTAGAGCTGGGTTAGCTGCTGTGTAGCCATCTATCAAAACCACCACAATGACAGGAAAGAGTTAAGAGGGTCATAAGGGTTTCCCTTCCCTCCTTGGGAAAATGTTTTAAAGTTAATAACTGAATTTGTTCTGTGAATACAAGCATTGATGCAGCAGTCGTGTTGAAAACTGTGCAGTCTTAAAGCTCAGACCCTCCTCTGCGCACTAAACGATGAGACAAAAAGTGGCTCTCTGCTTAATTCTTTTGGTATTTTGCACTTTCTTAAGATAGCATTCTGATCTTCTCTGTAGGTGTCTTTACACTTGTTGCTGAGGATTTAAAAAAAAAATCTTTTTTGAAGGCAAAATAATCAACAAGTTGCTCTACAGTAAGAATGTGTTCATTTCTGTTCTAGGTTGGAACTGTGGTTGATTCTCCCATAGACTTCTACCATAGTCGAATTCCTAAGAAAGAAAGGAAGAGAACAATTGTTGAAGAGCTGCTTGCAGATTCTGAGTTTAGAAGGTATTTAAAAATGGTTTTGTAATTCTAATACCCTATGTAAGAGAGGTGTGTTTTTAACTATATAACTTTTTTGTTGTTTTTATTCAACTTATATGCATTTTTTATACTTCAAAGAAAACTTTTTAGTCTGTTCTAGCACTTCAGCAGCACTGCCATTGAGAAGATCTAATGAACAGGGGATAATTAGACTCAGACAGCAGTTTTATCTTCATAAAAGGGTTTTATCCAACGCAGGTTATTGCTATTGGTAGTCACTCTTAAAATAATGTCAGTGTTGAATAGATAACAGTCAGGCCTATTCTGGTTCACTTTTAAAATAAGTGTCTGCACAGGCTTATGCCAAAAACCAAGGGTTCTGAATAAGTGATTTATGCTGATGCATGCACTTTTTGTTGTTTAAAGACTGATTAATTTTTCTTGGCATAGTTGATAGAAAAGTGCTGACTGTAGTTCTATGAAAGTTGATGTGATTACATTTTATAAGCACGTCAGTCTGCCACCTGTCATAGGAATCAAAATTGTGCTAGAATTCTTACTTGAAGAGTATGATTGGATTAATTAATGTTTGCCTTGCCTGCAACTTCTGGAGTAGATCCCTTAGTTCATCCATTTTTGTATTGGTTGTTACATGATTTTAATCTGCACTTCTTTGCCACATAATGACATGTTTTCTTGGAAGTAGTACGTGATTTGGAATTACAAGCTTAATGTAGGCTTGTAAATTGTTGGGAAGGCAAGTTAGTATAGCTATTTCTTAACTGCTTTCCTGGCTTGACCTGATTTATGAGGTATTTTTTAGAAGAAGTTTTTAACAATATCTTTGAAATTTGATTGATTAATTTATGTTGTGGCTGATTACAGGCTTTAGCAAGATACTTCAGCATTAGTGCAGGTATTTGTCAGGTTTCAGTCTCACAAGTAAAAGCCTCAGCACTGCTCAGTGTGCAGTGATCTGTTGTGGTAATTGGTATAGGTACGTAAGAATCTGTATTAGAGGAGCTAGCAACTCATGTGCAGTAAGTGTATCCTGTTTGTTGTTTAGTGTTAATCTCATCTCAGTTATCAGTCTTGAGTGGAGTAAAGTTGATTATCTAGGGTTTGCTGAGAAGGCAGTATAAAAATGGGTGTTGTTTGTCCGTAGTGGTGTTGAAACTGATGAGTCTTCCCACTATGAGCAGTAGCAGCATTTCAGCAAACTGTCCAAAATGTGATTGCATATGCAATGAAGAATCCCGTTATGCCAAAATTAATGATTCTTCAATCAAATTTACTTCCAAAACAAATTTACCTGCATTTATTGTTAATTTATTGATTTCCCTTACCCCCACGCATAAATGTACAAAATTAAAGAAATCTGACTTGGAAAATACGAGAAAACTCAGTTTGGCAAATTACATATGTAGAGTACTTTCCATGTTATCTTTTCCTGAACTTTGGTTTACTGTGCTTAAAAGTAAATTATCTATTTTGTTCAGATATAATAAAAAGAAGTATCAGGAGATCATGAGTGAAAAAGCAGCTTTTGCAGCAGGGAAGAGGAATCGGAAGAAGAAGAAATTTCACAATTAAGACTTGAAGAAAAATAAGCTGGAACAACTTAATTATTATAAAACTTTTTACAGAATGCTTTGGTTGTGGTGTTTTTTTCTTTTTTAAGATTGCAAACTATGTGCGAATTGAGGTTTAGAGCATTTTTTGCAGTGAGAATTTGGTAGGGAGGTGTATCAAATTATCAGGTATTTAATTTAGATTTTAAAATTCAATGAATTTTTATTTAAATTAGTTTTACATAAAAAGATAACGATATGAAAGTATATGTTAAGTCTGAGCACAGAATACAACTTCATGGATTGTGGTCTTTTCAGACTTCAGCCTTTACATCAATGAATTAGGAAATTCAGTTTAAAGTTGTGTGTAATTCACCTTGCCAGAACAAATTTTTCCATGTCTTGTCAGAGGTGCTGCTGGCTAATTCCATAATAGAAGGTATCGAGAAGTAGTTTGGTTGTGAACGCTTTATTTCAACACTGACCGTAACAGGATTGAGAATGTCCTGGAATTCAGCATATACACATATACTTACATATATATTTATATTATAATATAAATAATACATACAGTTTATAAACCAATATAAACATAATAAAGATGTAAATCACATACCGTTTAACAAAGTGTGACTATGTGTTATATATAAAATGTTAACATTCAGTCATATGTTGCTTTTATTAATTTCTACCATTTGATAATTGTCTAATGATCTTTTTGAACATAACTTGACAGTGGGGTCCGGTATCCAAGGTGTCATGTGTGGATTGTGGTCTGGTAGCTGACTTGGAATAGTTCTTCAGGTAAATGAATACAGAGTGAGTTTGGAAGGCCTCTGCTACCGTTACAGAACCAGAGATGGCATCAGTTCAGTTCCCCTTCAGTGGCGGTTCATAACCTTTTGCGATTGTGAGAACTTTTGTCGTGTTTGGTTGGTTTTTAATGACCTGGTTATTATATTGCTGTTACAGTTGGTGTAACTCAGTTACTACCCTTATGTAGTAGAAAGGACAGATAATAGAAGAAATAAAACTGTCACTACATTCTCTCAGGTGGATTGGGTGAGAAAGATTTAGAAGTGACTATCAGAAGACCACGTGATGTTGATTGTTTTCTTACCATAAGAACACTGAATTTTAAAGATTGCAGATTTTAAACTAGTCTTATTCTCAAGTAAAATAACGTTCTGAATACTGTCCTAGAAGCCTAACAGCGTAAGTAGGCCGGTTTGCCGATACTGACAGATTTCCAGAGTTGCTGACGCTGCGTGGCTTGGCCGGGTGGCTTTTCCTTCGCGTGTCTTGTTGAAATGCATGCGCGTGGGGCAGCGGACCGGCCCGCGGAGGGCTGCCCCCTGCCCGCTGCGGCGCGCGCCTCGCCGCTCCCTGGCCGCGCACGGACGGCGGTCGTTGCCCGGGGGCAGGCGACGGGAGGAGGAGAGCCCTCCTCCCGCTCGCTTGGAGCAAGCGGCCACTCGCCGCGGCGCCCATCGCCGGCCCTTCGCCTTTGTCACTGGCGGTGACGCACCCTGATGTCGCTGGGGCCTAGCGCAGGTTCGACCGGAGGCGGCTCGTGCCGTTGTCCCCGCCCGCTCCCAGGCTTCCCCGCTCGCCGTCAGGCACGCCGGGAGGCGGGCCCGGAGACCCTCGCTGGCGGCAGCCGGCCGTTGGGAAGCGCCAGGTCGGCGGGTTCGACTGCTCCGGCGGTGAGGTAAAGGACGGCAGAGCGAGTGAAGGGAGTTGGGCCGAAATGGGAGGGGGAGGGGAAAAAAAAGAAAAAGGAAAATGGAAGACGCGACTCCGCCGGGACTCGAACCCGGAACCTTTGAATCCCTTCACCCTCTAGAAGTCCAATGCGCTATCCATTGCGCCACGGAGCCACCTGTTGGAGTGTTTGCGCGCCGCCCATAGAGCCTGCGCGCGACGCTCCCCGGCCGGCGCCCCGCGGGAGGGGCCCGGTCTGCGGCGGAAGGGCGTTTCTCGCCTTAGCGATGAACACTTCATCTTTTTCCTTTTTCTTTCGTTCTTAAACCAGTGTGAATAGCCTTAGTCTTACAAGCCTGCTGATCAGCGAGTCTCGAGGCAGCATCTGGGTGCCGCGTGAGCGCCGCCCACGGCCAGGTGCCGGGTGGGGCCCGCAGCGCCCTGCGGAGGACATGGCGCTGTGGCGAGGGCTTGCTGCTTGTGGGAGACTCGTTGTTTCGCAGTTCGTCATTAATCAATCTGAAATATCTGCAGTCGTCCCACTTGAGCATTTTTAATATTAATCCTCATGTCGGGGGAATGTAATTATATGCCACAATTGCCTTATATTGGGAACTTCTAAACGTCCATACATTTGCATAAGGAAGCCATAGGATTGGGTCTTTTTTCACACAGGTGAAGGTGATACGTTGAGTTAGATCAAATGATTTTGCTTTAACGAATACAAACATTACTCATTGCAGTTATTTATAATGTGCTTTTAACAGCACTCCACTTCTGGAGCGAGCGTGAACGTTTTGGACAAAACCCCCAACCTTTCGGTCATAGCATCAAGGATACGGAAGCTATGCTGGGTCAGTTCCAAAGTTATTCGGAACCAAGCTACTTTAACATCCAGCCTTGTAGATTCTTAGGGACAGTCTAAAATGGGGTTTGGTTTCGTTTTAAACAATAGCACCTGAATTAAAGGAATGTAGAAAACTGTCATTATGTTTACTGGGCATCCCATGCGCTGCAGTGTTTTGCTGGCTTTCCAGTTTCACGTGAGACAAAAAAAAATACTGTGGGAGAATCTGAAAGACAAGACGTACATGACAGATAAAAACGTGTCCGTGCAATCTCTGCTAGACACTGCAGCAACTTACTGTGAGTCAGCAGGTAGGGAAATAGGATATGGGAATCACACCTGGAAGTTAGTGACTGAGAATATTTTGGAGAGCTTAAAAAAACCCTTGTAAATGGAAAGAACAAAAATTAAAATATATTAGGGAAATAGTATTATGTTACATGACAATATTTTCAGTGTGGATGAAAACATTACAGTATACTTCCATCATTGTTCCAAATACTGTGAATGCCTATTACTAAATCCATTAAAGGGAGCAATGACTGAACTGTATCTGTTCTAAAATCACAGTGAAACCCTCAGTGGACTCAGTAAAACAAGATTTTCCCTTAAAAGCTGTCATTATGGTCTGAAACAAGTCATTGATGTTATTTTTTTAAATCTAGAGTAGACCTATTAGAAAACCCAAAAGACAAGACTATGAGGTTATTCTTTCTTTAACCCTCTCCAAAATTGAATTCTAAGCCCAGGTGAAGCCTATGACTTTCTGCTGCTGGGGTGACCCCTCATCTCGAGTCTCATACAGCCACCCCTGCAGGGCTTGGGGAGGGGGTGCAGGGCTGCCAGGCACCAGGTCGTGCTGGAGCGCTGAGGAGAGTGAGCTGGGGCGTCAGCAGGCTCTGTGCTGCTGTGGCCTAGGTTATACAGTAAAACAAGTTTGAGAGAGTCTTGTGTTTCACTTCATAATGATTTAAAAGCATCAGTATCCATAAAAGTGGAGAAAAACATGAAAACAAGAGCACAGTAAAATCTGAGGAGCCAGGAAGCTAATGAAATCAATCTGAAATGCTGATTAGGATGCACATTCCACCAGCCATTGAGATACCAAGTGTAATGAATAACCAAGGTGACTCAGGTAGTGAAGGCACACTGCTAGTATGCCTCATGATTTCTGTGAAGTCAGCTAGCATGGACGTGGCCAGCAGTAAACCAAAGCTCATGAGCTAGCTGCTTATTACATAGCTTCTGCAATGCTGCCCAGAAAGTGGGAGGTTTCTGGAAGGGTTCAGTAGTTACAGCAAGTACCCTATTGGAGGTACAGCCCCCAAGCTAGCCAACTCTTGTGGAGCCAGAGCAGTTGTAAACACAGACCAAGAATCACTAAGTTATACAGGATGCAGTAGTAGGCTCCATGTGGTCTTGCCACAACTGTGCTGTTATGGACAGAACTCTTCATAGTGCTCCTGGTAAAGGATTGCAAATTGTGGAAAGTTTAATACGAGTCCTCAGATTGTAGCAGCTCAGGCCCTGCACTGCATAAATGAAACAGAACTTCATTTTTAAGAATTGAGTTGCTTTTCAGAATAATAAGCTTAAATTTATGTTTGTGCGACTCAAAGAAACCGCTTGTAAGTAAGAGTCACCATAAACGTGTTGTAGTTTGTGAATACCTGGACACATTTATTGTGGGGTGAAGTGAGTGTCAGTACCTCACCAGTGTGATTTGGTATCATGGTACATTTGGACAGCACAGCACTAAATGAGTGCAGATAATGAAGAATCAGAGTTTGCTGAGAAAAGACTGGTCCTGAAAGCGTGTGAGTGAAGCATCCTGACACTCGTAAGATTATGTCCTCTGATATTTTCATTTTGGTTAGTTGGTTTACACAGGTAGGTAAAGGCTGGCTGTTGGTTCTGTTTATGCAGGAGGATTGTCTGGGGAAGAGCTTAGAAATTTTCCAGAGATGTTTCAAATTATTCAAGTCACTTTCCTTTTTTATTTTGTAAATGTAGCCCTAATGCAAAGTCCACCTTTCCTTTTGGACAGCAGATGGAGCCGCTGCATGAGAAACAGTTCATGAACTAGCGACACGTGGTATGTTAGGCAGAAACAGCAGATGAGGTTAACCTTTGCTGGCGCCCAGAGCCGGATCGGTCCTTTGGACTTCCCCTCTTCTGAGGCCGGCTGAAGTCCACTTGTGTTGCCAGCTGGCTTTCATCTTAGCTCCTCTTAAACTTTGTGCTCTGTTTCAGGGAGTAAAAGTTTCTCGGAGTAGAGTTGTGCTGGTTTTAGTTACGGGTACTTAGAAACTTTTTGTTAAATTTTAGCTTGCCGCCATTTTGCGGATTTTAAATATGAGGAGAAACTGAGGTAGGAATACTTTGACACAAAACAGCAAGTGCATCAGTGGCAGGCCAAAAGTAACACTGTCCTATCGGATTCTTCCATTGATTAAAAACAAAATCTAGAAATCATGAAATTGAAGTGTTCTTTGAGAGACTTTTTACAGCTTGGCTTTCAGCATTAACTTCTGTTGGTAGGGAGGAAAAAGCGCTGTGTACTGTATGTCCAATTAATTTTGGTAAGGTTTGCACTTCAGTGAATTTATTAGAAAGTCAATTTCCAAATTTACAGAGCTTACACAGATATTTGTTGGGAGTAGCATCATCTTTTTCTAAGAACCCTTATAGTAAATATACTTGTTGAAAGCAAGACGTCACAGAAGGCCACAGAGAAAGAGGTTGTCGTGTATAGATTACGTAAATGGGACCCTTGCACAGTCTGTACATTCCCTCCGTTGAAGTGGGGATTATTACAACCCTACCACTACAATGATTCATCTGTGTAGTGCAACAATAAAAAGCACTCTGAACTGGCAGGAAAGGTGCTGGGATACACAGGGCGTGAGGATACTGAACAGAACTCTTTTGGGGAGGGTTTCTTTCGGTAATCTACAATTTTATTTATTTATTTCTCTATTTAACATGAAGATAAATGCTTGACGTTGTAGAATCTTCTGCATCTCTGCCTTTTCCTCAGTGGGGGCTGCAGTCTCCGTGTGACTGTCAGGCCATTGGAGAATTATTCCCCTTTGTTTTTCAGGCTGCCAGCAGGAAGACTGCCGTCAAAAACCTCTTCCAATTATTTTTTTATGGCTGTTGTTGGACTAATACATGTTCTGTCCTCTCAAGTATATTTGGGTAGATAGGAATAATTGCCAAGGGCAGTGTCTTGAGGAGCTGGGAGGACGTGAGCAATCGCGCCAAACCACTCCTAGAAGGGAGTACAATGTTAATTCTACAGACAGTGTTAATTCTGTGCAGCTGTGTTAACAGATCAACTGCTGCAGAGCTAGGTGTGAGATGAATACAGTCTTTTGATGGGAAAGTTTGAACCCCTTTCTTCATGTTGCATAAGTAATTTTTTAATAGTAATTTTTAAATACCTGGTATACAGTCCATGGATCTTACTCATTATTTTCTGTTATGATGCAGTTGGTGATGAGCCTAGGAACTGGTTAGAATGGTATCACTGGCAGTTCATTTGTGTTTTGTCAAATTCCTTCTAATATCTTCTTTTGGAATAAATGCAGAATTATATTTTCATCGTTCTTATGTACAGCTTTATTATTTAATGTATTTATGTACCACACATTTGCTATTAATTTCTTATTGATTTATTCCTTATTTCTATGTTATTTTATTTCTATATTTATTATTGTATTTTCTTCAGAAAGCAAACTCCATAAAACCAGGTGTCTACAGTGACTTTGTTTTTGTGAGAGTTTTCCCCATGTTTTTCCTGCTTCCTGAATATGTATGTTTTGAGGCCATTCACTGCAGCGGTGCAGACTGGTGGTCAAAGAAACATTTTTAATAAATATGGATTATTGTAGTCATGGTCAAGAGTGATTTCTTCATATCACACAAGGATGAAAATAATGACTACAAGGTACTTGTCATCCTTAATTCCCACTGACATCCTCTGTGATACCGCTATTGACTGTTTTCCCTGAAAATAATTGGAGCATTAGCACCTTGCAGGAGATCTTCAGGACTTCCAGAAATCAATTTCAGTAATCGTACACACAGGTTTGTTTGTTTGTTCTTCTGAAAGATTGAAGTGTAAATGTTTGTCCAGCATTTGCCTTCAAGAGTGCTCCCTATTAGTGCCACGCCTATGCAGAGTCACGTGGAATCTCTGAGCACCGCGACAGGACATTTGGAGAAGTCCCAGCTGGTGCTTATTGCCAGAAGTGGAGTCTGTCTGACTTCCAGAGAGATGGTAGTCTGTTTCAAGAGTATTTCAACATTTTCTGTTGTTAATTGGATGGTTTTCCATCAGAGCATATCAAATTTTGTTTCAGAACGCAGAAGATTTGTGTCAAACCCTACAAAAATATCCAAAGTGACGCCTCCCTTTCACTACATAAAGCTATTTGTAAAAGGCCCCCTTTTTGTTATTCTTAAAATCACATTTTGTAAGTATGTTTCATATTTTTATACTTGTTTTTTTAATGTTATGCTTGTTTTCCAGTGGGAATTGCTTTGCAGAATTATTTCTTGTTTGGTTGAGCAGCCTTTTCTACTTTGAGATTTTCTGTCTGTGTGCTATATCTTAACAAAGTGAGAATTAGTTATTGCATCTCTTCAGTGGTGCTACATAGCTCTGCATTTCACTCATCTTGTATTCCACTGCATTTCAGAAGCATAACTTTTTGAGCATTTCTGTTGCCAAAGGAGAGCCTATGTTATTCTGGAAAGACGGAGCTCTTTTGCTTTTTGTTAACATTCAGGTTTGGTAGTAAGCCCAAGTTTTTCATTTCTCAAACTGTTTCTCATGCAGCTCTTTTTAGTGTCCTTTTGTGTACTTACCTTAAAGTTGTATTCTGTGCAAAGTACTCATCTGTGGTGCATTTTGAGTGAATTTTCTTAACTACTACCCTTCATCTTTGGCCTCTCTGGGTTGGGATTTCTGTTTGTGTTGCAGGTCTGAATTTCTGTTTTGCTTAGTTCCACTTTTTTTGTGTGTTGTGTGTGAAATCCTAGACACATGGTTTCATTCAACTTATTTTTCTTTAAGCGTTCATTCTTCTTCATCTTAAGGTTGTCTCTTTGGTATTGTGAAATTTTATTTAGTCTATTTTTATGTTATTTGTAATTTTCAGAGCGAACAAAGTGATGAGCAACACCTATTTTTGTCTCAAGTTAATCCTCAAATTTATGGCGAATACACCTCAGTTTACCTTAAGTGCCAAGGCAGTCTTGAAGACTACATCCTTAAGTTAATAATTATCAAACAAAGTTGACAGTGCAAAGTTTTGTTCTTGCCTACATTTTGAAATGTAGGTGTAACTGTCTGGGCTTTTATTTTTATAAATTAGCATCAAGCCAACAAATATTTACACAGTCAATTTGTTCCTTTAAGTCTTTTCGGATGACACTGTAGCTCAGCTCCTCCTATGCAGTTCAAAAGAAAAAGTACATATCTGTGGTCTAGTGATTTAATCCTGAACTTCTGGATTCTTATTCCAGCCGTGCAACTACCGTCCTGTGTGACTGTAGGCAGCCTGCTCCATTTTCCCTTCGGTAAATTATGGACAGTAGATGCTTTCTGATTCCAAGTGTTGTGCAGATTGGTTATTGTCTTTGTTTAGCCAGCTGTTCTATCACCCCATGACCCCTCCCCACCTGAGAAGGGGAACTGTGAAATGGAAAGGAGACCCGTGGGTTGAAATAGAAACAAATTTAATAAAATAATAGTGGCGAACTACTATCAATGCCAGTACTAATATGAAAGACACAAAGTTATACTCAGCCCACGTAGTGGTCGCAAGCTGCCCGCTCCCAGCAGTGAGCGCCAGATGTCGAACCCTGCGAGCACTGCAGCTCCAGCGACAGCGCGACGGTCACAGCACAGGGGAGAGCGACCTTGGAAGCAGAAGGATGGGCGAGACCCTCCAGGGACGGCCACCATTGAGGAAAGAGACCCATCCCCAGCAAACTTTCCAGTTTATAGGGAGGGTGATGTTAATGGTATGGAACGCTGCTGTTGGCCAGCCTGAGTCAGGCGCCCTGGCTCTCACTCCTCTGAGCTTTAGCACCTGGCTTACTCGAAACTGCCAGAGACCTTGATTGTTTTGGAAACCCGCACACCATGGCTCGCCACGAACTACAACAGAGTGTCTTATCAACTGTGTCCCCACCGAATCGGGTGCTGCAGTGTCCTCAAAAATGCAGCTTCCCTGAATAGAAGAATGAGTCTATGATTCTATCCCAGTGAAACCGGGACAGTTATCAGCAAGGTAACTTGAAAACTTTGAGATGAAACTTCCTCTGGAAGTGCCTTATTACTATGTACCATGATTTGTTTGTCATTTTCCGTATATCAAACCTGAATGGCAAAACATATCTAATAGCATCTACCCAGACAGCTTAGCTGCTTTTCAGTGAGTTTCCCATCTCCTTTGTATGTGTTTACTAAATACTATTGGGTGACAGAGTTCTCCGGTTGTGTGTTTATTCAGTTGCTTCCTCAGCTCAATTACTTGGTTCTTCATTTTGTGAGAATGAAGCAGTTACATTGTCCAGGTAAACTTGAGACACTGATAAAGATTACGCTGCCTCTGCCAGAGTTTACTTAGAAAACAAATAGGAGAAAAGAAACAGCAAGTATACAGATTTGGTCTCAAGACTTCCGAATTAATCAAGAGGAGTGGGATGTGTTTCTCTAGCATACGTGCTAAGGTATATTAATTTTATTAATATGTAAGTTTTGTCTGTCATGAAATATGCAAGTTAAAAGCAAGGATTTGAATATGCAATTAAAAAATAATGAATCTGAAATGATCTAAACCAATCCTTACCTTCTCCCACGCTGTTTAAATGCAGTATTTGCCTTCTCTCCTCACCCATGTGCTCTGGGAATGATGTGCACATATTAAACTGGTGCAGTGTTTAAGCAGTGGTACAGTGTAGTCATCTGGTTCAGTGCAGATAACAGGAATGTTTTGTAAGTAAAAACACTGGGTTAACCTCTGGTTTCATTTGAATAATTCTGAATCTGAACTAAGAAAACCAAGACAGTGGAGTTATTTCAAGGCTGTGTCAATGTTAGTAAGAGTATAATTTGGCCTGGAGTGTCTCACTTTTTGTAATGGACAGAGTTGGCGTGATACTCACTTTAACAGAGAAAACGTAGGTGATTTTTGCCAGCCTTTCCTTTGGAGATGTCCCTGGTTAATAAATCCAGGCTTTAAGTGTTGTCATTATCTTTCTTCAGGGGAAGAGTGCTTTTAATCCGTATTGATTGGGAGGTCCTCTGAATAGGAAGAGAAATGGCTGCAGACTTTTGTCTCTTTGGTGATGGATACTTGAGTATGATGGGATTTATTGCTCTTCTTGGATTTCCCAGAATGTGGCGCTAGTACTGTAAGGACTATTTTTCTTGACACCTAAAAGTTTTTGAGGGGTCACAGTATCCTATCAGCTGTTCGGATCATCACTGCGTAGTAAGTGTGTCCCTAAGGCTGGTTGTGTGTAGTCAGTGCCGTTTCTGGAAGAGCTTGCCAAGCATGTTCTAAAAGGATGAAAAGCTTTTATTCTTTATTAAATTTTGCTTTTTGCTTAGTTTTGAATATGAGAGACTGACTCAGCATAACATGTGAATACTGACTCCAATCTAATTGCAGAAACAATACTATTTAAAAATCACGTCCTTTTGTCAGTCTTCTAATTAAAAATATTACACAGGCTGGGAATCTAGCCCAGAATTATATATACGCTCATCTCCCTCCCTCCCTGAACAAGTTTTCACTAGATCTGTTTCAAATGTATGTTGATTTTACTGCACTGGAAATTTTCAGCAAAATGATCCCTCTGTGGATTTTTAGAACCAGCAAATGTGGGTTGTATTTTAAAGGTTTGTACATTTGCTTTCTCTACTCGAATATTTATTAATGGAACTATATCACAATTGATGAATTTGATTTTTGTAGCTAAAGTCACTGTGCTAAAGTGTGCAATATGAAGTAATGAACTGGGTGCCAGGAATTCTCAAATTCTAACCCTGTATTTGTCTTGTCCTTGCAGCATGGCTTGGCAAGCCATTCCTATTTTCTTGTAGGTAAAGTGAGGGTGATAGCCAACTCGGTGTTCTGCAGAATTTTAGCTCCATAACATTTCTGTGGAATGGACTAACTCTTCAGTCAGTCCTGTAGCCTTCTAACTTTCTGCTGACGTTCTTAATCTTTCTCACTTTTTACTCCCACTTGCCAAGTGTGAAGGTAGTGTGACTGAGCACCTGACTGTGCAGAGGCAGTTGTGCGGAGAAGATGCTCGGCAGCTCATGGTTCACACACACACAGTGGGCAGGGAAGATGATGAAGCGCTGGTACAAAGGAGCTATCTGGGGATACTCCAGGTCCTTTAAACCAAAAGATGTGGCTAACAGGACATCACTGCTGTCTTGGGCCTCTTGCATCCTCACATGCTATCTGCCAAATGGAGACAAAGTTCATCCCATTTTACAGGAGTTAGAGAAAGTTCAGATTTACTTCTCATGAGAATGAGCATTCTCTTTTATACAGGCAGAAATCTGAAATTATTGTTACAGTAAGCAGTCAGACTTCAGATTTTTTTCCTGATATAATTGATACTGCAGCGTAGATCAGAGAGGCGCAGGAGTAGATTGAGTCTTGTATCACAGGGGCAAAGAGAGACCTTGGAGGTTATGCACAGGCTGGATATGGATGTGATGAATGGTATGAAGCAGAAGTGGGTCTGTGATCAGTGTAATGATGGGGGTGATACTTTGATGAAAAGGAATAGTATACCTTCTTGGTACTTTGGACGTAGAGTAAGTTGCAGCAGAGGAGTTTCGGATTCACAAGTGGGTCATGTGCACCATATGGGTTAACTGTGAAATGTAATTTTCAAATTTTGTAACATTATCCACAACACTGTCAAAATTCTTGTTTAGAATTTACAGTTGTATTACAGCTAACTATTTTCTCCATGGATTAGGAAAAATTTTCACATATTGAGTGAAATGTGTTTATTATATGTGTTTTTCAAAAACAATGTAACATTTTTAATGTCTTTTTTTTTAGGATAACTGGACATTATTTGCTATGTGGGTTATTGGTAACAATAGGCAGATGGAGAAGCTGTGATTTTGATTCTGTTTGAGTTGCAGTCTGCTGTAAATTCTCTGATGAAAATGTGAGGAAAATCACTTTAACAGAATTAAATTAAAGGCTGCTAGCCAAATGCTTAGTTCTGGTTGTTGCCGTGACCTGAATATAAAGAACACAAGCAGCTCTTCATGTAAAAAGGGCGTGTCTGTCTTTTTTCCTTTATTGCCAAAATAATTTATTATGATGTCTTGTTATGTGAATATGTATTTTTATGAGTAAATAATGTATCTTGTCAATTTTCTATCACATCTCCAGTTTGTAGAGCTAAGAGGTGTGCAATGATCAAACATTCTGTAACAACAGCATTTATCATACTGAGTACATATATTAAATGTAAAAATCCTCAAATAGTGAAATCCAAACAGATTTCCACCAAAACCCTTGGCTACTCTCTTTAGGTCTATGTGGGAAGTATTAAAAAAAAAAAAAGTTGTTGTTGCATGGTGGTGAATACTGATAGAATGGATCTAGTTTTGCTGGGAAGACTGGAAATTTCTGTTTCTCTCCAATGACATTATTATAAAGAAGGTAGTTGTGCTCACTGTTATTTGGAAGATTCCCAAATTCTTTTACCTGGTATCTTGAGCTCGTGTATGACACATAATGTAGGACACCAGCCTTTTGAAGTCTAGCGTAAGCAAATAGGACATTGAGTTACCATATGGTTTTCTCATGTAGAATAATTCCCGTTAAGAGCCATACCAAAATTGGTGGTGTTACTCAGAGGGACCATTCAGGGAGTGTCTAGGTGTCTAGTGCTTCTCCCTGGGCATGGGGGTGAGGTGACCACCTTGTGGGAGGTGGGCTCTGGCTAAGGAGCTGACTGAGGAAGAGGAGCTGTGAGAGGTGAGCAGGCTTCATACCATCAGGGAGAATTAAGAAGAGATCAGTGGTGCCCAGCGACAGGACAAGGGGCAACGGGCACAAACTGGAGAACGGGCAGTTCCACCTGAACATGAGGAAGAACTTCTTTACTGTGAGGGTGACAGAGCACTGGAACAGGCTGCCTGGGGAGGCTGTGGAGTGTCCTTCTCTGGAGATGTTCAAAACCCGCCTGGATGCATTCCTGTGCACCCTGCTCTAGGCTAACCTGCTTTAGCAGGGGGGTTGGACTAGATGGTCTCCAGAGGGCCCTTCCAACCCCTACCTTTCTGTGGTTCTGTGATCAAGAGGAAATCAATCCCAAGATGGAGAGGTCTGGAGCTGTGTTGTTTCTGGCAACAGAAGAAAAGGCTTCTTATTTGCCTGCAGAGCTACAACAATCATAGAACAAATGCAGTGCCCTGAGAAGAGGTGAGGATGAACAAGGACCCTTGAGGGTGACATCAGAGCCAGCTGAGCCTGAACCAAATATCAACAAGAAGAGTAAAAGACAGCTGATAGGTATTGGAGATTTCCCTCTGTAGGAAATGGAAGCACCCATCTGCTACCCTGATGTGATGGTTTGGGATGTTTCCTGAGTGCTGGGGCTTGGATCCAGGATACTGCGGAGAAACTGTCAAGCCTTGTCTGGTCCTTAGACTTTTGCCTCTTGCTGCACGTCTGCGTGGGCATCCAGGACACATCAGGAGGGACTGTGAAGCTCTGGTGCTGAAGGCGAAGGTTACAGGGGCCCAAGTGTCTCTTCAGTCCTTCCAGTGAGCAGAAGAAGCTTGGATAGGAGAGAATACATCCTGAGGAAGGGTTATCGTAATCTAAAGAGAAGTGATAGCGTGGGTTCAGTGGTGTCTTTATGATGGGGAGGATCTCACTCTTCCTCTGCGCAAGCAGCACAGCGGGGGACCGATCCTAAGTGCTCATACATAAATGCTTGCAGTATGGGAAGCAAACAAAAGGAATTGGAAGTTTGTGCACAGTTGGAAAACTAAGACGTCATTGGGATCATGAACATTAGAAATAGTATAGCAGTTATGTGGAATGTATGCTTTGATTGTGACTTAGTACTTAAATTCAATTTAGTGATATCGAATGGTTTTGTAAAACAAGATAGATTGCAGAATTCCAGTTGTACATAGACTGACTTGTCGTTAAGTGACTTGGTCAAATGCATCTGCCGGTCACTAGCAGAACCAGGTCAGCTCTGAGTTACCTCTCTGGAGTTCTACTCTGTCCTTCTTTTTCTTGTTTTCCATCCAGAAAATTGTATAATGAATGTGGTTATATAGCGTAGTTTGACTAATATTTTCAGAACTGTAGATCTGCCAAATTTATTGCTGGTTACAATAGATTAATTATGCTCCTTATTTGAGACAGATTTACAGTCTTGTACTGGCTGACTTGAAATCCGGCTAATTTGTATTACAGTTGCAAGACTTAATTTACCATGTCTTGAAGATAATAGATGTATCTGAGGAAAGTGAAAACAGCAAAGTTCCCCATACACCAATTAAATTAAAATTTGTTCTCAAAAATCTTCTTTGGAATGACTACATAAATAGACAGCTGCATTGTATACTGGCGTATTACAGAATATTATAGTTTGATCAGTGCTTCAGGACTGACAGATGTAAAAAAAAAATGCTTTGTATCTAAAGACAGTAAATTTGTTTTGGAAGTCATTTAGATATTGTATATGTGAATGCCGTGTTGCAATTTTGCAATTAACTTAAAAGCGGAACACCAAACTCAGATTCTGCACTTCTGTCATCTATCAGTAAAACTTATTTCTCTGCTTTAACAGCCAGAGTGGAAGAACATGGAACTAGCACGTGATTTTTGTAGCTAATCCCTGCTTAATCGTTGTTCCATATTCTTCCTTCAAATTTTTGTCTCATAAAACCGGTCATTGAAGTTAATGTAACTTACCACCCTGCAGAAGTTACAGTATGAAGAAACAAAAAGCTGCACATCAAAGGCTCTTCTGTGAGACAAAGGCTTCTTTGTGATGAGTGTGCAGTGAGCTCTGCCACTCTAAGTCAGCAGTGAATTTTCCTCAATTCTAGCATTTAAGTAATGTCCTTTGTTCTTTTAGGGGGCTTTACTTTCATTTCGAAAATGCTGGCAGGCAGTAAGTATTGACTTAGCAACCCAAAAATTTCATTTCCTGTGTTCAGAATTGTGATACACATTTATATAAGTTCATCTTGATTTATTCAAATTAGTAATAGGTACCAGTCATTTCTGCAGCAAAGTGAAACAAGCAGCAGAAATTCACATTGTTTTGCAATCTCTGTGCTGGCAGAGCTTGTGTGACATACATCTGGCATGGGAATTTATGCCTGCAAGCCATATGTATGTCAACTTTAATATACTTACATAAATGATAAAATCATTAGTTGTCAACTTGTGGATTTTAACGTTCCTGTCATCATACCTCTCTTCCTTGGGGTTATACCTAAAAGCAGTTTAGCGACCTGTTGTTTTGCACCAGGAAATACTCGTTTGTTATGTTCCCAGTAAGGAAGACACTCGGGGACTGTAAAGTACTGCTTAAAATACATTTATTGGAGCTAACATTGTAAAGAAAAAGGACAGTGTAGATAATTTTATGTCCTTCCAGATGCTGCATTGTGTGGTATCAAACAGGTCTCAAATCAGAGCCCAGCACGCTGGGCAGATCCTGTCCATGGAAAGGTCATCTGACATTTTGGTCTTTTGAGTTCTTACAGGATTATCTTAAAACAGTTGTAGTTCTCATTTCTACTCTCAAACAGAAAGCAGTCTCACTTGAGAACTATTTGCTGCACTTCTAGGTAAAGACAAGGGCACACAGGTGATGTAATTGTCAGTACTGGGTGGGAGCTGCCTGCAGGATCCTCTGTTACTGGTTACTGTTAGCTGGCTAAGGTTATCCCACAGCCATGCTGCACAGCACAGGTGTGACAGCCAAGCTGCACCTGTTATGTGGATCACCAGCTCCTCAATGCAGTGGTCTTCTGGTTAGGATCAATACACTTGTGATTGTAGAAAAAAATCACTGCAAAGTAATGCAATTACATGTCTGGGTTTTGAGAGCATAAATGTTTCAGGGCAGATACACAGCCTAGGTGAGTGGGGAATGATCCTAACTGAAACTCCTAAGCGGCTTCCATAATCAAATAATAATACATAATAAAATATAATGTGATGCCTGGAGTAGATAAATTTACCTCTCCCTGTTGATCTCTGGACTGGTGGAGGGTGTTTAGAGCTTATGCATAGTTTCACATTTGTGTAAACATGTCAATTTTGTTGTTGTTGTTTGGGGATTTTTGTTCTGGTTTTCTTTTAAAGTTTTTCTTCCAGTTTATAAGTAAACTTTTTAAAATAAATTTTTTGGAAGAAATATTTTTTAAGAAATAGCCTGCAAAACTCTCAGCTGAAAGTAGGAACTTGTGTATTTCATCATGGCTCATTGGCAAATAGTTGACCCATTTTTCCACCTAGTAGAAAAGTAATAATAAAAAATAGAGTGTGAAAAAGTTTACTCAACACAGTATACACCTTCTCCTTGATTTAGGGGAAAAAAAAAGAAACTCACTGCTTGATGATCGTCACTGTGATTCATCAGCTGCTGTCTCCTAGGCAGGTCCGGCTGCTGATTGGGCATAGGGCTTCTCAAGGTGTGTCTTTTGCCAAGAAGCTTTTGCGTTTTAAGAGTATGTAATAGACTGTGATAACCTCCTTCTATGGTAAGAACTGTTGTATGTGTATTCATTCATCAGTACTGTGATCATTCTGAACAGTGCTCACTGGTTAATAACAAATAGTTAGGTGTGCTAGCAGATATTATTTCCAAACCAACTTTTTGTGAGTTTAAAATTTGAAAAGTTCTTAATCTTGGACCTTAATTGTGGCAGTTATTCCTCAGTATGCTAGGACTGTTTTTTTAAAATTTGGAATGAAAAGAAATGGGATTATATAATGGTAAGGAGTATTCTCAAATCCACAGAGAATAAGATAAAAATCTTCTTTGTAATAATGTAATGTTTTGAGAGAGAAATGTTTATAATAAAATTTTACGTGGTCTGCATTTTTCTTTAAAATTGTATGTGTTATCTATTTGCAAGTTAAGTAATACAGGGAATCTTTCTTCTCATGTTGTATAATGTTCAGGGTGATTTTTTTTTTCACTCGTCTGAATTGGTTTTGTATTTTTTTGTCAATTTACCAATCTAAATTATTTTTATGATAAAATTAATCTTATTTTAACATATCTCTTCAGCTGCCTTTGGAAAAATAAGGGAGAATATTGAGGAAAAATACAGGAATATGTTGAATACGTTTTTGTTTTGTAATTGGTAGTTGTACATGAACTTTACTGCCAAATGAGAAGATGCAATGATTGCTTTGAGAGAGCCACAGAGGGGCTGAAAAGATTTGAAATGTTCTACGCAGACAGTTTGCATTTAAATGTCTGTGATCTAATGCTGCTGGAGTATGGTAGAAAAGGCTTAGGAAAACAGCAGCTGTAATAGCCAGTTAGTGCAACGTCTGCTTTCCCACTTCTACAGCAGTAGTGCTTGGAGCTCATTTCACATGACTGTACTTGTTTCTGCTCTTGGAAAAATGTTGCAGTCATGGCGCAAGCATCAGCTTCTTTGTGAGAGATGATACAGTAAGCCATGCTGAAACAAGGTTTTCATTTTAATGTTGCAGTAGTAATGATCTTATTTTCAGCAAATATATAACTGAAAACAAACAGCCTTTTAATGATAAATAAGGCATTTTAAGCAAAGAGATATTTAAGAAGTAACTTTCACCAAACTATATAAAAAATATAAGGATTTTCTTTGAAATTCAGACAAAGGTTCCTTGCTCTTAAGTTACATGGATTGTGTTGTAGTGCTTCTGCATATTTCTTATTTTTAGAGCAGCAGTTTTGTGCTATAGAGTAATAGGATCCTGTTCGTCACATACATAGGGAGCGTCTCCACAGTTGGTAACATTACAGTGTGAATTTTTTCTCAGAATTTTATCTCTCAGCACCAGTCAACACCAGAGGGTGCCAAAATGCAATACAATATTCACAAATTCCTAGTAAAATAGCATGATATACATAATATACCTTTTCTAAACATTGCTGTTTTCATCTCTTTCATCCTTTTCTTGCTTGCATGTTCACCACCATGATCCTGTAACACCAGAATGCCCCTGGTTCTAGGTTTTCTTATAACGACAGCAACACATTCCTCTCACCAGTAGCTGGCACTGTCAGAGAAAGGTTTTCAAGTATGTAGATAAACTTTACTTAGCTACAGCAGCATTTATGTCATGTCTTTGTCTTGCTTGTCCTGGCTTTAGTTCTATGTGCAGGGGTCAGAGGCTGTGGTTTCTATTTCTATATGCCATGCTGTCAGCAAAGGAAGAAGTTAGTAAGAGCTTTGAAATGCAATAATCATTCTTAGGCAGGACCTCAAGGTGCAATTAATTTTAAAATTCGCTTACTTATGTGATGTTTTTGTCTGGGCTGGAGCTTTTAGGATCCACCCATGTTCCTCTCTTCAGGGTAATTTCCTCAAAGTCTTGCAGCTAGCATGCTTTAACACAAGAAGAACCTAAATGCAAGTACTATTGATAGAGGCACTTACATTTTATAAGCCAAGAAATTTGACTTCAAGAAATGAGATATTGTGCCTTTGTTTCTTGGATGGCAAAAATTATAAGATACTCTAACTGAACAACATATATTTTTACGTCGTTTCTACTTTCAAAAGATAAAGAATACCATACCTTATAGTAGGTGCTGCTAAAGAACTGCAGTGTATTTCTAAAGTTGGGTTTAGTTCATCAAACGGCTAGGGGATGATACATGTGTCTGGCTAAAGAATACTCTCAGACAGTATTTGTCAGACTTGAGTCAAGAGAAATCGTTCAGCAGTTTACAGTCATTATAATGGTGGACCAGATTAGTGAGTGATCTCTGTGTGCATGTGCATTTGATGATGACAAAGTGTGCGTAAAGAAGCAAATGCTTCTTTGTGTTTTCCTCTTTGGTCACACTCAGTAATAACCTGAGTTCAAATAATAAACTACTGAGTCTAAAATTCTTGAAAGCAACCATTAATTTCATGCCCGTAAGCTGGATTTTCTTCTGCCCCAGCAGCTGATTGCAGCCACCAGTGCCAATGTTTAGACACTTGCCTACCTGATTTGTTGCGTTGAAGATGCATATCTAAGTGCGTTATTGGTTCCTGCAGTAAATTACACCTCCAAATTGTGCAAGGATTGTGTAATCCTTTGCAGTGGATTATATCATTGGAGTTATAATTAGATGCCAGGCTAAGAACTCTTTTTGTCATATAAAAGTGTTTCTGAGAAGTAAATAAAATAATCTGGTCACTGTTAGAGTCTTTTCTGTATATTTTTAATGAAAGGCCTGTCACTCTATTTGTTGTAGTGTCATCAGATTAGTGCTGCTTTCTTAACTGTGTCTAATCTTATTTGATTCAAGCATCATGAAATAAAAAAATCAATGTAGCATAGGTTTGTTTTGAAATAAAGGAGAGAGCAAATCAGTAAACATCAGTTCATCATGTTTAATTAGCTAACAGGGATTTTCTGAAGCTGTTAAGCAGGATCTGTACTAGCAAATTGGATGTAGGCTAATTAATTTATGGAGAAGTTCTGCTGTGGAAAGTGGAAACTTTAAATCTGACTGTTTTCCTTTATACAGACACTTTCTTTTTTAGTTTAACAGAAATCATAAAAAAGTTTATCTATGCATTTTCAGTAGCTCCTTCAATAATGTGAAGCATTTATTTTAGTCCACTTCCACCAAGCTATGAAATCGAAAAGATTAGTATTTGCCTTTATCTTTGGATAATTTGCAGGAAACAAAAGATCATAAACAACTCAGAAATTCCTTTACATATCAATATATCAAATGCAAATCAAGTGAACTTTGCCGTGTTATAGCAGTGACCTTCAGCCAAACTCTGAGTCAAGAATTTCTGTTTCCAAGGCTTCTCATTCTTGCTGAGTGTCTTACTGGCATAATGTATGGATCTTTTGTGGTGTGTTGTTTGCTGGAGAATGAATGAAGGCCCTCCAGCTCATTTATCCTGCTGTCTCACTTGGGATTTGAACTGTGTTGCCAGAAAAGAAAGCCCAGTGCTCTCACTTTGAATTCCAATCCCCTCATCATTAGACTTGCTGTAGCAGTTCCCTGTTGAATGAATATTTTTTCAACTATAGAACCTAGCGGTAGTTTTGGAGAGTCAGTAAAAGTTGAGCGGTTTTGAACAATAGCTAACTTTTACTGGATATTGTATGGTTGTGCTTTTGAAGCTCTCAGTCATAAACATTTTGTATCTTAGAATGAGAAAAAATATCTAAATTTTTAATAATTTCATTTAGCTTCCTCCATACACTGTCTTTTTTCAGTTTGGTTGGTCTCTTTTTGTATTGTCTTTGTCTCAAACAGTTGAAATTAGGGCTATCTGATATGTTATCATAACACTGATATAAAAGGTATAGTAGACTGAAAAGCATTGTGGGTTGTTTGGGGGGTTTTTTTGGAGGGTGGGGTGTTTGTAGGTTGTTGGTTTGGGGTTTCTTTTTAAAAAACACTCTCTTTGTATGCAGGCAGATACCATTTAAGAAAAATGCTTTTATGAAATATAACTTTCTTGATTGTCAAATCAAGGAAATAGGAATTTCATTGGAATAGATCATGGCTTTTTTGTGCACTACATGTAAGACACATTAATAAGAGTTTATGTATAATCATTAAGAGGCTTGCCTTTAAAATTTATAAATTTGAATTTATAATTAGACCCGAGAGGGGGTAATTTCAGTGCAACCATCGAAATTGCATGTAGGTTCTGATTTAAATTGTATATTTACAGTATAAGTACACTGATTTGTATGCAAAGTTCATTTTGCAGATCCAGAAATACAGGTAAACATCTAATCTGGTGCACATTTTGTTAATGGAGTAAGGAACAAACTCTATTTCAAACATTCTCTAGCGGGAATACATGAGACATTTTTTGTAGTAAAGAATGATCTTTTGTGCAATTATCTTTAACTGGATTATATCACAGAATTGCCTTGTATTTATTAACCTCCTGTTAGGTCTGGATAGCTTGCTAAGAAAATAATGTAAACCTGTTTTGACAGAATGCACTTTTTAGACACAGTTTTTGGGAGAACAGGATAAATTCTTTTGCAAGTTTTCATTCTTGAATAAATTACCCAAGAAATGGCAAAGCTTTAATTTGTATAGTTTGTAACCTTATTAAATGACATTATTATAGTAAATGGTTATTAGTAACTTTAAAGAAAACCAAGTATTAAATACCATGAAGTTTGGGATATCTTTTTTTTCCATTAAAGTTCCCCAAAATATCGCTATGATTCTACTGAATGTATGAGCTGTCTGGGGCATCTCTGCACCTTACATCATCGAACACTAGCTGACGTAATTGTCTCAATCTGAGAAGAAGAGTTTAAGAGCATCTACAAAGTTGGCACGGAAGAATGGGTGGAAAGCCTGACATTTGCCTGTAGGGAAGGCTGTTGTTATTAATGGACCGTAACACTGGTCACGGAATAGCTGTATCAGTTCTCTAAAACGGTAACTGCATAGTGCGTTCTATCAGAGATCATCTATGTACAGTAACAGTACAGTACCTGTTTTCTCCAGAATGAGAGACATCTAGGATTTTGAACTTTTGAATAACAAACATTTAGATACTAAATACCAAAATTATTTTTGCAAATCTCGATCCCTACTCCAGAATCCCTAATTTCCACTTGCATCTCTGTTTGATGACTGTCTTTTAGAGGTGTTGTGTACCTGTATCTTTGAGGACTGATATCTTTGTGATTTCTTTAGAAATCAAGTCTGATTACTGTTATCTCTAAACAACTAACAAAATTCAGTTATGGCTTCAGATTTTTCTGAACTTTCTGCTGCTTTATTGCATTACAAAGGACCATAAACCAGTTACTTAAAGCAACTGTAAAATGGCATCGCTCACCGTTCTGGAAGGTGCTAAGTGGTGAAAATCTATTGGAAGCTCTGTGATACAGTAGACATAATATAACCTGGAAAAAGTGGCAGAAACTTTAATGTTTCATTACACAGTTAAAAGATTTAAACTGTGGAGGTTTTTAATCCTGAATTTCACTATCAAGTAATGGATTGATGTATTTTAGACTGATTTGTTATTTTGCTTGTCTGAACCTCAGTTGTATTTCAGCAGTATGCTTCCCTGTCTTTTTCTTACCCTACAGCACAACTGTTCAGAATATTAACGATTTTTAAAAAATCCCAGACCTCTGCTGTTAACTCTCCCTTAAGACCTCGAAAAATAAAGCTAATAAAAAAACTGGCCTGAAGAAGGCATCACTTTAGAGGGACTCAGTCAAAATACGGCATACCAACTGATGTAATTCAAGTATGGAGGGTTTTTTTTAACAATGGGGAGAAAAATTGTTTATTTAAATAAATAGAAACCTATTATCTAGCCAAGTGTTGATCTACTTCCAGAGCAATTAACGTGTTTACAGATTCTTCCCCTAGTAAAACTGCACTATTGCGCATGTAATGGTGGGGGGCTGGGGGAGGGAAACAAGGAAAATTCTACTCATTCTTGTGTGTCAGTTTTTTCTCTAACCATGCTTTACTGCAGGCTTTCAGATCTTTGTTTTGGTCTATGCTAGATTCCTGTTCTGTGTTCTCATTACTGTCTTTACTAACTTCAGCTTAAAATTTTCTTGATGTCTTTTCATCTGGCTGGTTTATCTTCTGGTTTTCTTCCTCTTTACTGCATCTCACATTTCTCTGCCTGTGCCTTTCTTATTAATATGGAGTTTATTTCATACTTTTTGAAAATGCTTTTAGAAAGACTTCTCTAGAAGTGGAGGAGTCTATGAACTTGTAAGAAGGAAAGTGAAAAGTAAAAGGACAAGATGGTTTGAGGAGGGGGATAAAATAGAGTTGTTTAGTTATACCTAGAGAGAGAATGACTTCAGAAAAACTGCAATAAAATTTTAAAAATATCAAAATTAGCAAAAACAGCTTAGGAAACTTGTCACATTTCTCCATCCATGAAGTTTGGGAACCATCAATAATCTCTAATACTTCAGTGAAGGAAAGAAGAGCTCTCAGAGTGATTTTTCAGACAGATAGGAAGCAGAAGTCCTCCAGTGCGGTGTTCTTAGCTGACGTTCTTCTGTCTTTCTGCATACGAGCTCTGTTTATACATCCATGCCCAGCCATGTCATTGGAACTGAGAGCAGAAAATTTCCTTACAATGTTAAGTATCTTATGGAAATATTTCTTTATATTGTAGCTTAATGTACTTGGGAGACTTTAATATTGTCCTCTCACAACTACACGCTTGGTACAATGACTACTGTGTTACAGACTGTAACAAATCTTTCATTAAATTTCTGGATGTATCAGTTAATGTTAGTGTGACTTTTAAGATTAGCGTGGATACTTCTGCTAATAAACTTCAGGTTTACAGTGTAGTGCTGTCAGTCTTGAAACTTGCTTACCCTCTTGTTCCAATAGAGAACAGGCCCTCCCCCAGAGTGAGCCTAATTGAGGCTCACTTTGAAAGCTTATATATTTAAACAAGCCCTCTGGGACGGGAAATGAGCTAGGTTCTGGTTTAGTTTAATTTTGTAGAATACATAGTGCTGATGTACAAGTCCGTATTACTTTTGCGTACAGATTTACTGTTGTATTCTAATCACTTAGAATGTCTTTGAAATAGGTGGCATATAAATGAAGGAAAATATATCAAAGGAGAGCTGCTGTTACTGCTGCAGAGTTGTACATGAGCTGTTTCTGTCTATTTTTTGCCCTTCTAATGAGAGTATGTGAAGCTTCAGACAGAATCCAGAGGAAAAGTTTAATGAGTTAAACTTCAGTGCTTAAAAGCAGTGAAGCACTGCTTTCAGGTTATACTTGATACAGCATAAAACTTGTAATGAAGAGTTTATCTGGTAATTGCAAGATTAGACACAACACAATCAAAGGAAAAGTAGTACTGCAGGTAGAAGCCCAACGCTTGGGATTTTAACACAATCTAGGAAACACTTGTGCCACTCAGGTGTTCGGACATTGATGCAAATTCAAGGCTTGGCTGAAGCAATAAGCTTTGCTCTGAATTGCAGCTGAGTTCCTGTTTGAGAGCCAAAGTTCTACTTGATGGTGTGCTATGCAGCAGCAGCATCATGGATCATGCTGTCTCTGCACTGGTGCTATGTTATTGCAGCATGATTGCTACATAATATGGTGGGGCCAGGTTGGAGAGCTCTGATGAAGAGGTTCGGTGCACAGCTCGGTATTGGTGGAAGCTTGTTATGAGGAATGCTGCAGTACAGGAGTCAGCAGGTAAGGAAATCAATAGAATCCAATCTCAAGCCTTCATTTAAAGGTGGTTTATGGCTTGAATGCAGTAGACTGCGTCAAGGAGCAGGACGGAAGCAGGAAGGGACTGGAAAGCAATCCTTTGGGCTATCTGCAGAAAGACCCATAAAACTGTTGTGTAGACAGACTTAGTAAAGCATGAAGTTTGCTACCACAAAATTAATAAAAAATACTTCGAACAAATTCGAATTGGTATTACAAGCTTAGACTGGCTCAGTATTTTGTGTTATCTACCTGTGGTGTGTTTTATCTGGCTCTAGGAATCCTGGCAGTGCCTTTACTGAATCTTCAAAGGGAAAGGAAATAGTTCTTTGTTTATCAGACTTTCCCTGTGTTCACAAAAACACAACCGGTAGCGTTTTTGCAAGTAAACTCAGTTGATTCAAAGAAATTCGTGACTCGCCACTGATATTTTCTCCAGCTGGAGCCCAATTATTTTAACATTTCAGCTAGCTAGCTCTTTGGACCCAAAGGTGTAGTAGAAAAATAAGCTATTACTTTTTGCACATATGATCAGATGCTGGAATTTAGTAAGTGAAGGCTCTGTCTGACTCTTACATGGAGATTGATTTATAAGAAGGTTGATGAGACTATGACCCTTACTGCCCTTAAAAAAAAAAAAAACAGCTTCTGAACTGTTGCAGTTTTTAGCCCAAGTTTTAATGATACTCTGAAACTTCTTTTTATTGCTAGCTGTCTCAATGCAAGTTACTTGGTCTTGTGAGTTGTAGCCCTGAATGTCATGTATGCAAAGACATTCAGTTTAGAAGAGGGAGAGAACATTAATCTAAAATTAAAACGGAATTTAGGTTAAAACTGCATTTGTTTCAACTTTGTGCCTGGTCCTCTATAGATCGTTCTCCCTGAATACAATAGTTTATTTTAATAAGCCTGCTTATTTGAACTCGATGATCTTAAAAATCTTTTCCAACCTAAATGATTCAATGATTATTGATCATCTTCAGGAAATGCTCTCTTTCTTTTCCTGTGTAATTATAAGTTGATTAAAAAGAAAGAAATCGGCAAGTGATTTTACTTTGTGAGGGAGTTGAATTTACAACTAAATTATTTTTCATTTCAGACAAAGTTAATTATGTTATTGCTTATTATGTAGCTTTATGAAGTATGTCTGGAGGTAGCAGCTAGTATGTTATGTTCTAAACTCCTAAACAGTTCTTAACACTCCATTGTCTTTGCTAGGTAGCCAGACATCTTAAGCAGTAGATGGTTTTGCTAGTCACTTGCTTTAGAAATAATACCAGGAATTTTTCTAACAAAATAACATTTGCTATGATCTGTTTGCTATGCTTTATAAGGAAGAAATATTTTTATTTCAAAGTAATTTACTGTAAAAAATTACAAAATAAGCCTTTTATGTTAAATTACAGCACCATGGCTTAAGTAGATTTTGTCACTAGGATTCTGCTTGTTGTTTTTGTGAGAATCAGTACGTAACTGTAGGTTATAATCGAAGTAATCAATATGAAATGTTTTGTCTAGTGTCTTTTGCTCTTAATCCATTATTTAAATAACTAGAAGTAGTTTACATTAGGGATTGTGCTTGAAACTGTAAAATAAATCAACAAAAATGAGTGTGTAGATGGCTAGCAAAATGTACCAGGCGTGGCTTTGTGTCTTGGGGTACCAGACTAATGAGGAGGAGTGAGAGGGAAAGAGAAAGAACGAAGGGACCATTCCTGTTGTTACCTACATAGCTCAAAAGTTTAGAGCAGCCAAGCAGTAAAAATAAATGTACGTGAGAGCAAAGGCAGGTTGCAGAGTAGAGAGGCCCAAGACTACTAAGCTGTTGCAGAAAAGGAGAAACCAAGCTCAGATAAACTGAGACATTTATTCTGATCTATTTCAATGCAAAATCAGCTGGGTTTGCTCAAACCATCTTTATCAGTGTTTTAAGCTAAAAAGATTGATTTAGCACTGGCATGTGTGAGGAGTGCCAGCACAGTCCTTTTTTTTTTTTTTTGTTACACTGTGATAAACTGCAATATAAGAGCATAATGAAGCACAACTTGAAAAGAGAGCATGTGTTTGTCCATTCATCATAATTTAGCAAACACCTGTGCTCTGTTTTGTTGTCAGTACTGCTGCCAGTTTGATGCTTATCACAAGTCTAATTTGGTAGATTAGATAGCACTCAATTCCTAGAGTTAATTGGTTATGTGAATATCTCAGCCTTTCAAAAAGAAGTTACGTTATTTGTAGAACAAGTTGAAAGACAGACCTAAATTTACCATGGAAGTTCAAGCACCAGGAGACAAATAGAAAGCATATTGTTCTTAAACAAAAAATTGTGGGGCCTTATTCAGAAGTCCTGTGTCAAAAGGACAAATATTGTGTATGAGCAGCTTATTAAAAAAATATGGCAGTTTTACTATTTCTTCCCCATTCTGAAAGGCAGAAGAGGTAAAGATGAATCTTTTCTATGATAAAACATCTCAGAAACCTATTGCAGTAGTAACTAGTAGTTAAAGAACTTGAGATACATTCTTTGTTTGAGTGGTCCTGGAGTGCACACTCTGCAGGTGGGTAGTTGTTTTGTTTGCTTTGTAGAAGATGACCGTTTCACGTAATCAGTTTAGCATTTCACCATGCAAATGATAGACTTGGTGGAATGGAGGTTAGTAACTTCCGGGTTGATATGGCTGAGGAATTGAAAGAAGCAGTACTAGAACATTTTAAATTGGATTAGTCTACTGTGGAATTTTAGCTTGGAATCACAGCTGTAATTTCATTTTTTTCTTGATCCCCTCTCCTCACAGAGAGCTTAGCATGCTAGCTTTAACTAGATTTCTGATTATATGGCATATGCATTTGCGGTCTGTTACTGTTGGATGCATTACAGGCTTTGGCTTTTCAAGCTGAGAAGCAGCTGTGGAGTCTTTTTCAACAGCACTTACTGGCTCACATTCAGCATTGCGCTAACATGCTGCTCGTGATTGGCTTCAGGTGCAGGTAGAATAAATTCCCATCTAGCTAGAATGACCACATAGACATACAGAAAGAGGAAAGACTTACTAGACTGCAGTGATCAACATTTCCTGTTGAAGTGCTTAATGATCTTAGTTCTAACTTATTTAACAAGAGCCTGCATCACGTAAATACTGTCACAATTAGCCGTATTCTTCAAAATATCTGCTAAGTTGCATGTACTGAATAAAGCTGGAGATTTGTACTTGTCTTTTCTAGTGAGATGCTAGGTTCATTAATACTTGATCATCTGATTGCTGGCAGATCATCTGCCAGGACAAATCTGACTTGCATCAAGCACAAACATTTATCTTTTCTGTCAGTCGATAAGCATACACAGTACACTATTCATGTTAACTTTAGGCCAGTTGCAGGAGGATGGGCAGTAGCTGGTCTGGACGTAGAGTTAGGGAATTGCCAATGTGCTAGATCAAGTGTTGTTAAAGTCTGCAAGAGCAAAATGACATGTTAAAAATTCTTTCAACAGATTAGCGCTAGTGGAGCAGGTTTGTGCCATATCCACCCTCCCAGTAAAATGCAAGAACATTTGCATGGAATCAGACCAAAAGTGTATCAGTCTCTTCACAGGACAAGCTTATGTTTATAAAAGTGTTGTAAGAACATCAGTATACAGGGATGCTTTCTACTCCAGGATATCACCACAGCTGTTGGTAGTTCATTGTGTAAGGATTTTCAGAGATTTTTGTTGTTTCTGTGTCTGTTTTAAATAGGGTTTGATTTTCTTATTTTGTTTTCTCTGTGTGTACTGTCTTTTAAGCTCATTTATGCTTTTGCTATCCAGAACATCTGTGACAATCTGCTCCCCATTGAATAAGATCGTGTAAAAACTGCTGCTTCTGTTTTAAAGCTTCTGCTTAATAACAAAAATATGTTGATGTCAGGAAGTGGAGAAAGTTGCACTTCTGTTATGTAAGGAAGGTAAACGACAGGTGGTTAGTCTGTGCCTTCCGTAAGCAGTACATGAGGAATGGTGAATGGTCTTAGTTGTTTCTTGTAAGCTAGTGGTGATAGTTATTGGCTGCTTATCAACTGAAAATACCCGGTTTGAAACCTGAGGTGAGGAGAAAATAACTCAGTGTTTGTAGTATTATTTGTGAAACGTCTGGGAAACAGAACTGTATCACAACGAGAAAACCAAATAGATATAGTCCATATAACTGAATTATTCTGACATGATAGTCTGAGTAGATGTTAAGGCATACACTTTAATTAGCTGTGAATGGTAATCTGCTGCGCAGTTACTGAGTTGTTGAGTCAGTATGTATTTAAGTCCTGGTTGGTATTTTTGTAGGCTCTTTATCTTTACGTAAACATTGGCCAGAACAGCATATACAAGTTGAGTAATGTTTTGTGTTTGTTTCTCTGTAGTCTGGAATAGATTTGCTAAATGTCAGCCTGAAGTAAAAATCCAGGTTAGAAGTGTCACTTGTAGTGCCTAGCCTGCCAACAATATTTATGCTAATGGTTTCTTTTCAAAGAATGCAGTATCCTGGAGTCCTTCACAAAAAATTGTCAAATATTTTGATTATGATAGCTTAAAGCAATGATTTGAACAAGGAAATATGAAGCAAAACAGGGATTAAAATAAATGAATGAGAGTATTGATAGTCTGCTCAGTAGATTGGTGATAGTGCATATTCCTAATAGCTCTGTCTGGTCTGAGCTATTATTGTATAAACCACTCCTCTAGATTCAGGCTGACCAGCATGTGTAATGTCTGTGACAATTTAAGCCCTTGGAGATGGAGTTGGTTGAACAGAGTAGTCTATTCAGATTCATTCAGGGCGTTCATTCACATGGAAATCATTCCTGGCCCAGTTGACACAAAGTATGAGTGAAAGAGGAGACAAAAAGAGCCACCGAGGGCTGCTCGCCCAGCACCGGTAAATCAGCAGAGCTTCATTGTTCACCATACATGTAAGTGACTTTACATCACGTCAGTCTCGCTCAAAGTTTTAAGAGGTAATGATGAGACATAGTTCTACAGTAAAAGATAACTTTAAATTCGTTTGAAATCTGCTTCTCAATTATGTGAATGAATAAACTGTGTTATGCCGTTTGAGCAGCAGACTTTAAAGTTAAGTGATTTGCATCTTCCTTAAAAGCCAATAGGTGTTTTTCTATAGTACTGAAAAGTTGGAGGAGCCTAGTTTAAATTGGTAAAGAGGGCAGAAAAAATGTAGAGCTAGCTGTTACCAGCGAAAGCCTGGTATTATACCTAGGAAATCTGTATTTTTCTGAATTGTGCTGTGTCAGATACGCTTCCACTAGGAGGTGTTGTCATCATATACTTATACTGTAAGAGTATCAGACTTGTGCTTTAGCTATTTAACTCATTTGATGGAAAACACAATTACTTATAGTTACAATATAAAATGTCTGTAAAGTTCACCTGTATCTGACTGGCTTGTACTTACTGCTGATTGATATCAATATAAAAATGAAAGGAAGCTTGCATCTTGTGATATCTTACAAGCAAATTTGTTTGTCATTTGCGTTTACGGCAAAAATTGAGTGCATTTCCTAGGTATTACAATTTATTTTGAATTTCATGTGTTCCATAGAATATTGTGGTAACTTGGGAATTTCAGGGTTTTAAATGATGTTTTAATAGTCAGAGTTAAAGCAAAAGCTTGAAATGAAATGCCAGGGTGCCTACTAAGCCCAAGAAAGAGGCAATGGGGGAAAAAGTTAAATCTCATATGTGCACGGTCTTGGGATTTTTTTGTTTAGTTGGTTTTTAAACAAAAAAAAACCCCTTATGTTGCAAATACTGATTATGACTTAAAAATATGGTGGTTTAGAAGTTCTAATGGGACATGCTTTCATTTGTATTTTAAATTCGATGTAATGCAGTTACTGCTTGGATTTAAGTGCTTCCTTTGATCTGTTTGCAACTCAAATGCTGGCAAGACAGTGGTACACTTGGTGGTACGTGGTTTTGCTTTGTTTCTTACACTGTTTTCCAGTACTCATCTCTTTTCATCAAATCATGAAATACAATTCTAGCAAAATGTATGTTTTGGTAGTTCTTCAGCAATACAGCTTCTGCATAGACTCCCATGGGATAAAGAAATAGAGACCTTAATCAGTCCTGTCCTTTTATTAAGGGAAGGGGACTGCTTAAGACATGTATCAACTTGGTAATGTTTAAAAGACTTTCCGATTGTTTTAGAGCAAAAGAAAACAGACGTTTAAACCTCGTGGGAATCACAAACTAGAATTGAAGTTTCCTGTGCAGCGTTACTATTTCTCTTGTCTAAGGGCCTTGATTTTTGCACTGAATCAAACAGCTACAGTGACTTGTAATGCTGCCCCTCCCCAACTGTCTTCCCCATCCCTTTTCTGTAGTTGTTTCCACAACACAGTTGGCAGAAGTAAGAAAGGCTGTGCCTCGCTTTCTTTATTTCACAGTCCAAGATTGATTAAAAGGATGTATGTTTACATGCAGACTGTGATCTGGATGGCAGAGGAGTCCATAACCTGCAGCAGAATTTGAGAGGAGATTAAATGCCTCAGATTTGCGCTTCTGCTGTTTGACCGCTTCCTCATTGCTGCTTGCTTTGTGCCAGCAGAAGCTTTTCTGTGGCTGTACAGTGAAGGAAATGAGAGACCTGATTTGACTTGAAATAATGGCCCCTTCCTCTGGGTCATTTTTTCTGTAAGATCAAGTCTCTGATCCCCTTCTCTGCACGGTCAAGCAACTGTCTAGTGCTGGCACAGCAAAGAAATGAGTGCAAGGGAGAAACAAGCACCTGGAGTTGGAGGCTAGTAGTAGATGCTAGCTACATAACCTGGCTTCAGCCGTGCTGCCACCAGACATGTAACCATGTAGCTGAAAGCAACTGAAGACTAATGGTTGCAGTCAAATTAGTTTAACAGAGAAAAGCAAAGCACTATTTAGACAATCTGTTGAAATACGACTACATTGCTTCTCTAGTCATTTTTACAGCTTTTGTTCGCATCTCTTGGAAGCAGTGTAGCTAAATCCTTGATAGAACTTTAAGAAAATTGTTCTTTTACAATATATTGAGTGCACATTTGATGTAGACTACATATTTCCACGTTTGTGGACAGCAAATCTCCACATTTTATGTGGACAGTACAAGTAAGCATCAGTTTATGTTAGCTTATGAGGTTTTGCTGCATTCCAGAGTCTCAGTTGAATTAATTTTAATGAGGTCTGGGTAGAAGGAAAAAAGGAGAAATAAGATTAAACACAAATAAAAAATGCGTATCAGTTAGCCAAAGACCTTGGCCTTTTTGGTTTGATTTGATTCAAAACAAATGTTATTATTCAAGTTTTTTTATTTATCTGCCAAAGCAAAAAAATTTGCTATTTATCTGTTCAGCACAGAAAGTGGCAAAGTTGAAAATGCAAATGTATTTCTAAATGTTTTGAGAATTGATGTACAACCTAGCAGTAGTTTAACACAGTTTGTCAGCCATTACTGTGTGCCGCCAGCAGCGCGGTATGCACTGTGCAGATGCATAGTGCCTTTGAAGTTGTCTAATTTATTTGCTCAGGCAGATAATATTTAGGGTGCTGGTTGCTTCAACTCTTAACAGTTTACTGCAAATTACTTAAAACACCAGTAAGTATTTGCATTCTCCATACATACAAATGCATTTATTTTTAAATAGCTGATGTGACTCATTACACAGGAACGTACATCTTTGAATCTATTTTAAATTGGGTGTTTAAAAGAGAAATTCCCGATACTTTCTTCTATGTTTCAGTAAAAATCACCACCGGTCAAAAAAATACACTGGAAAGAGTATAAATGTAATGATGATGAAAATTCAGCTGTGTGATACTATATATGAAAAAGTTAGATTTTATAATAAAGTTAGCTGTAGCTAACACCTTGCTAGCTCTAGCAGATACATTTGCACTGAAGATTCGTATTCAGTAATTTGTTCTTCTAGTTTTCTTTCTTCTGTTCTGTTAATCCCTCCCGGCACAGTATGAGATTTTGAAAGATTAGATACGTGGTTTGACAGATACTTTAGAAATTGCTAATTACTATTGCCTGTGCTCTTTTGACAACTGCCTTCATTTTATAGATATCTGAATTGTAAGACTGCATGGTTTTTTCCTTTCTGTAGTATGAACAACACTGGAAATGAGTCAACAAAGTAGATTCCTTACATCCTCTTTGTGGTTAAGCTTACTGAGTACCTGCTCATGATCCCCCCACCCCATATGTATACTTCCAGATTTTTTCTGAGATCTATTCAGTTGCCTGTTCCACTTCCTTCACATGCTGCTTTATGGAAATAGCTTGACCTCGCGTTTTCTCCTTTTCCAGTACTGTGATAGCGCCTTGGGTCTTTTACTACTGTTTTAACTCTGCATGCTTACGTGATACTGAGAATAAAGCGCAGAAGGCATTAATAGTGTAGGTCCAGACTGTATGTATGTAATTGGTTTCCAATAGAATTAAGTTTTTATTTACTTACTGAATCATTTTATTTACTTTATTTCCTTACTAGACCACAGATTTTCTGAAGTTAAGTTGCATGTCTTGTGTTGTCTTAAGTAAAATAATTGGTTCATCCACATTTTTTTCCATGATTTTCCTCCTCTTGTGTATTTTCTACTTCTTATAACAGGGTTTATCAGAGATACTACTTTGATTACTTTTATTTCTTTGTTTTATTTGTTAAACCATCATTGTTGTAAGAACATTAGCCTTTTTTCACATTATATTCTTATGCTTTCTTTTTCCTTCTCCATCGTTGATGCCCTCTGCATGTAGTTTGTACACAGGTCACATGCCCATCAATGATGTTTTCTTATGTAGGCAATTCTTCCTTTGTAAGGTGGTTTTTGATGGAATTCTAGAGATGGAATCTGAGTGTTTAATTATTACAAGATGAGTAGTTGTAATCTATTATTCCTTTCCATACAGAGTTAACCAAAACATCAAGGTTTTGCATATTGTTCCTATCTGAAGAAAAAAAATGGTGGTAGCTTATCTTTGATGTCATCCAGTTTAGATGCAATGTATGAAGCTCTGTTTCTGTGAATACAAGAGGATTGGCATAGTAGGGGAAGCAGGTTTTTTAGTCATAGTTTCCCACTCCTTTCAGCCACAGTCCTTGGTCCAAAAGTGCTTTCTCTGGACTGTCTAGTGCTGGTGCCAGTATTTGATCAGTGCATGACACTTTGGTTCTGCTGATGGATTGCTTTTCAGGTATTTCTGCTGCTTCTGTCTCACTCTACCTTGCAGATGCGCTTCCCTTTTTGCTAGAAGAAAAGATGGAGACAGCTTTTATAACACACTGTTTTTGATAATTGCATTACCAACCTATAGCCTTATTAGATTAGGAGAACCACGCTGAGTTCTTAATTAGAAAATTTCTGGTTTTCATTTAAGGCAGTAGGCTAGAAAAGGTCTCATGGAAGTTATGGCAGTTTACCATTACTGCATTAACAAATCCTGGAGAAGGTTACTTTTCTCACTAAGTTATTATCGCTGCCATAGAGGTGAAACAAGCTTTGGGTCATTGACTGGTATCTTCTGACTTTCCCACTCTGCATTTAGTATTCCTTTTACAAAGTCATCTTCTGATTTTTTTTCCAAAATACACAGATTCACTGTCTTAAACTGTACTACTGACAACATGCTTTACAGTTAGCAAATTGTTTAAAGAAGGGACAGGAAAAATAGAAGTATGACCTTGGCTGCAAAAGAAAGGGTAGTTCTTTTGTATTAAGATAGTAAAATCTCTGAGACATGGCATCACAAACGTGATGACCACTTCCAGCTTTTCTAGTTTTTCATTCTACTGCTTTCAGAAACTGGCACTCCAATGGTGGCAACTTTCTGCCATTCAAACATGCATTACAATAGGACGTTCAAGAAATACCTGTCTAAATTGCTTAGTTAAGCACAGATAGCTAAGATGTTACCAGCAAAGAGAGCAGACCTTTGGACAACATCATTACTTAATGCCACAGTACAGGACCCGAGGTGTACAGAATGTTGTATGGGAAAATCAGCTTTATTGAGGCTGTAATTTAGTTTGTTGATTCACTGATGCCAGAGAAAAATAAAAGTGCATCTGAAAATGAAAGTACATCTGAGTACATTTGAAAGCAAAACTGGTGGGCTCTTGATTCAAGGGAGCTGGTTAGGAAGGCATGCCAAGTTGAAGTGATAAAATCCTTAAGAAAACTCTTACTCATGTAGGTGTCCAGTAAATCAATTTTTCCTAATAAATGATTGTGCCACAGCAGAAACCTGGTCTTAATTTGGATGTACAATACAAGTCAGTTTTGCTGAAGTAGAAAAGGCACAAGAGAAACTCCTTTCCAGATGAGTTTTTATGAGAAATTGCTGGCTCACTTGAGCAACTTTGGCGGGGACAGGATTACACCATGATACATGGCTTGCTCCTTGTCATTACGCCCTGAATTCCCAAGGGAGACTGAAAAAGGAGCATGAATTGTTCTCCTTGGAATACTTACTATAGCCACACAGTGATTTTGAGTTGCTCAGCCTTGGAGTCTTGGTGTCATAGTTTCACCCCAGCTGGCAACTAAGCCCTGCACAGCCACTTGCTCATCAGAAGGGTAAAAGTGAGAAAACTCATGGGTTGACATAAAGACAGTTTAATACATAAAGCAGAAGCTGCGCACACAAGCAAAGCAAAACAGGAATTCATTCACTATTCTCCATTGGCAGGCGGGTGTTCAGCCATCTCCAGGAGAGCAGGGCTCCATCACGTGCAACAGTTACCTGGGAAGGCAAATATCGTCACTCCAGACATCCCTCCCTTCCTTCTTCTTCCCCCAACTTTACATGATAAGCATGATGCCACACGGTGTGGGACGTCCCTCTGGTCAGTCGGGGTCAGCTGTCCCGGCTGTGTCCCCTCCCAGCTCCCTGTGCACCCCCAGCCCCCTCACTGGTGGGGTGGGGCGAGGAGCAGAAAAGGCCTTGGCTCTGTGTGAGCGCTGCTCTGCAGTGACTAAAACATCCCTGTGTTGTTGACACTGTTTTCAGCACAAACCCAAAACATAGCCCCGTACTGGCTACTATGAAGAGAATTAACTCTATCCCAGCCAAAACCAGCACGCTTTGTAATACACGTGTACTTTTCAAAAATTACAGTGACGCTAATTTGATGAAACCATAGCTGAATTGAGAATCTGGTATTTCACTTACCTTCTGTCTGGAGTATAACAAGCCAACATCAGCATCTTTGGTATTTCTTGGATATTGTGATAGAGAAAAGAAGAAAACTAATGAATTATCAGTATAGTAAAGCATTGCAGTAGGAACAGTTGGATTTAAAAGCTATATATAAAATACATTTCTCTGTGCTTTTGCTTCAGATATGCCCAAATATGTATGACTGCAACTGTGAATGTGTTTTTGAGATAATACAGAAAAGCACTCTGAAAGTAAAAGCTAATTTCAGTTGAGTAGATCAGAGTGCCACTGTAGGAACCTCCCATTGTTACCTATTTGAGAAATTTTTGGCGGCAACTTAATTTCATAAAAGCCGCTGAACAGCTAGTGTTCAGAAACAGAACTGTACAAACCTAGGTTGGATTTGAATTGTTTATTTTGATGTAAAAACTCCTGAAATTGTATAAATTATATAGGTAATACTGCAAGACCTTCCACATAAGGATTTCAGAGCACTGTACCTTCACTCTTGAGCTTGTTAAGTAATAACACAAGAAAAAGTCTCACTGAATAAATAGAAGGAAGTTAAAAAATATGGTTTTGTCCCATGAAAACATGGCAAAAAAATGGTGACCTGAATAAACCTATGGTGTTCTCTTTATTGCAGGAAGCTCGAGACGTACAGGAAGTGATAGTGTTTAGAATGGGTAAATAGAACATAGATCTTGCATCGCCCTCCAGTCCATGCTGTCATCTTACATATTTGTTTCCTTCCTTCCTCTGGAAAAGAAAGATATTCATTTCTCCGTGGGGAAAAAGTACGTGCCCAACATCTGCCACACACCTTGCTGGTGTGTTTATAATCATATTTTGGACGTTAAAAAATGTTGGCGTTACCTGCCCTAAGCAAGAGTTAATTCTATTTTCAGAAATAAAAATAAATGGTGTAGAAGAATAATAGGAAACTCCCTCTGCCTAAAACCAATTCTCATAATGATATATTTAGGATCTTGTACAATTTATTTTGTAATTCCATTTTTCTCTTAACCTTGATCAGGCTCTGAATATATCTTGTGTCCTGACCACTAGGTTGTACCCTGCATCCAATTAACAGTGTAATATTGGTTAAATAAGAGATGTGTGAGTTAATGTTTATTACCTTTCCTCACCAAAACTACCATTAGCAGAAGGATCAGAAAGGCAATTAGTTATCTTGTGGGAGAAAGAAGATTTTTCTCTTTTCCCCCTTCAGCTGTAGGAACAAATTTTTCATTAAAACGGTAGGGAAAACTACACAGGTGTCAACAAAGACTTAATAGCACATAAAAATGTGCCATAAAATAATTGCGTTCAAAAGTGTAAGTGCAGTACATTTGAAAACAATGCATCTTGTATCTCGTGTCTTGTTGTATAAGGTTATAATTTTCTGCTTGCACTTGCATTTCGTTTGATTTGGGGGTTTAAAGACAGGAGGGTTATTGGTGGGGCTTTTTTATTTGGTTGGGTTTTTTTCATTTGGTGTAAATTAATAACAGAGCAAATGCAGCTCGCCAGGTAACGTTAGATAGCCACTGTTTATCACTATATTGTTTAAAGAGAATGTTGCTCTGTGGAAATTCTGGGATTCCTTTCATGCTTAGTGCAGAATTTCTCTTTGCTATGGAATGATAAGTGTGGTGACTCTCCACCAATTCTTGTAGATACTTTTTAATTGTCATGTACTAGCATGGAAGCTAAGTATTAAAAAGGAAATATAAGATTTATAGTCTTAAAAATATATTTCTAGTGAAGTTGTTAAACAGTTTTGAAGTTCCTTTATAACAACAAAATTAAAGTCTGTGACTGAATTAGAAGTGTATGAACCAGAAAAGAGCTATTTGTCCATGGTTTTGTTAAACAACTAACTGTGTTTTCATTTTATCTCTCTGAAAATCATATGCTTCCCTGGTGACCAGCTTGCAATCTGAAATTACCTGTTTAAAGCAAGCCAATAAATGAAGGATTTCAGTGGCTGAGCTTGTCCTCGCCTCACATAAGAATGTTCTCTGTGGCTTTAACATTCCTCAAATAAATTCTTTTGTGGTGTGTCCGTTAAAGGTTGAGATTTTCTGATCTATGTTACTCCACAAGATGCTTCTAGTTACTGTAATACCACCATTCTTCAGATGTATACTTGACATCCATAGCCTGCAATATTTTCACAATAATAAAAAACCTGCAATAAAGCAATTAATATGGCAGAGTATTCCGGTGGAGGATAGAGGAATTTCACAACACAATTTGCAAATTAGTGTGTTTGTTGTTTAATAGATCATGAAGTGACAAATTCCAGGATTACAGCTTCTGCAGTGTAATGGTCTCTGAAGTAACCGTTTTGACTTGTTTCCAAGGTTGACCACTAAGGCAGAAAACATAGCGGCTTCCAAAACAGTATCTAGTTCAAAATGTTGTGTATTTTACTAGCAGTACTTGTTCTAATTTAAATGCTTTTAAAATATTTCTAGGAATATTGTACTTCAACACAGGTAATAACTGCTGCTGTGGCCTACCTCTCTGCAGGACAGTATTTTTGGTTTTGCAATTTGTATTTTAAAAAAAGAAAAATAAAGGCGTCAACGCTTTTCTAGTGTTCCAAGAATTATAAAAATGCTAAACAGCTTCCTCTATCCGAGCTCTTTGCTGACCATAACATGTCAGCCTTTGGGCAGCTTCTTGTCATGTGTTCAGAGTAGACAGACATGTTGGAACAAGTGGTTTGTGGCTGTAAAGTCGTCATGATTCCAGTTGGTTTATACGGAGCTAATGAGCAAGTACCTTTCCTGAAGTACAGATGAGAGGAAAATCTTCAAATAAAAAAATGTATCAAAAATGTCTGATTAAAGACACTTCATGTCTGAACATGAACATTTCTTCCTTCTGGCATCAGTGTTCTGATAGGAAATGTTCAGGTCGCTAGTTACAGATTTAGACTTGGGCATCCTTGAGTTTATTTAGGATATGCTCGAACTTGCACACAGAAATCTCTTCACGAACTCAGCAATTCTTTGGAAGCTTAAGTATTTGGTTATGTAGATCTTGCGTAACTGCTTACATAGAGCAGTGATGTTGGGAGAATAATGTATATGTCTGTCTTTTGTCTTCCTATGTCTATCATGTGTCCATCTTAATGTCTATTTTTTTATTTCATTTTAGCACCCCAAAAAAGTAACAAAAAGTATTTTTATTTACAGCTAACTCAAACTCAGATGACATAATATATAGAGACCAAACCAGCAATGTCTGTTGCTTTTGTCATAGAAATACTCCATACCAGGTTGACTTTAGCGATGTTCAAATCTTGGACAAACGCCCACCACAGAATCTTTTTCATTTTGACTGTCTTACAGAATATACAGTTTCATTTACTTCCTTCGTATTCCTACAGATAACACTGCTCCTTTTGCTATTCCTCTTCATTTTGTACATTTTGTCATATGTTACACATATGTAAGAACAATGGCGTTATCACTGAATGAGAATTTTGAGGAACCCTCTCTTTGAATACAAAGGCTGAGTATTTTCCTCAACTACAGTATTGAGTGTTCATTCATCTTCTAAAAGATTAATTCAGCTGTGAGAGCTAAACAAAATACAAGTAAACAAAAACATTCCCTGTTTGTATGAGGATTACAATGAAACAACGAATTAAATGTAATAATCTTAATGCATAGATAACTACCTATTACCAAGCGGCCAAGAAAGCATTAATCTCTTTGGCCATAATAGTGGAACTTCCATGCTATTAAGTGTTTTCTGAGTTGTTCAGTCATTTAACTTTTCTACACAATAGTATTCGTAATTGGGTTTTGGTTTTGTTTTTCAGAGTCAAAGGCATTGTGAGGTGAGATAATGAAGTATCTACCCATTTCTAACTGGCTGACCCAGCTTGGTCTTGCAGAATATTGCACACTCTTTGAACAGTATGATGGAGTAGAGGTAAGAACGGGCTTTTTCAATAAAATTTTTGAGAAAATGTTAAGCAAGATGATATAATGCAAGTGATTAATGTTGCATGATATGGTGTTGGAACAAAAAACCTAAAGGCTGGTAGTTTGCTTTTGTCTTAGGAGAGGGGAAAAATAAAGCCATTCCATTTCACTTTATTGCTCTCACAGTCTTCAGCTTATCTCACCCTTCTTTTGTAACTGTGTACTAAAACTCACAGAGAAATACAGTCACTTACTGGTGAGATAGATAACATGAACATTTTACTGTTTCTAATGCTGCTTGTCCTGTATGAGTCTTGTCTGCCTTGGATTGTAACAAACGGGCATGTTCACCAGAGCAAGAACACATAGATAACCTTTATTCTGGAAAAGTTAACAAGTAAGTTTCTTTCTTAAAATTCAGAACTAGATAAAATATAAACTTATGTGCCAATTGTTATATGAAGTTGTTTATAGGTAAATGGATACTGCGTGGCTTAAGAATAATCTTCCCTGTTAAGCAAATACTGCATTACAGAAGGACCTTACGTCAGTCATCATGAAGATCCCTAGAAATTTATTTAGAAACTCTTAGGAAGCCATTTTTCCACAGGTCTTACTTGATCAAAATTTCCTCTTTATTGTCTGTTTGGTGTTTTCAGTTCTTATCATGTGTGTACAAATTTATTGACACTTACGCACTATATAATCAATAAAAAAAATTAAATGCTGGTTTGACATGTCTTAATTCTGTCTTGCTATATTCCCAATTCAGAAAATAAATGTAAAAAATACAAATTAATATTCCCATCAACTCCAAATATCCTTGGATTCACTTTTAAATAATATTTTTACAATTTTTTTTGTCACTAAATCAAAGTTTCATGAAGAGGCACTAAAGTTTATTTAAAATTTCCTTCTGTGTCCCATCTGTGCTGCTTGTATACCAGAGTTCTTAGTGAATCTCATAGTAATCTCATAATCCAAGCAAAATAAAAATAAAAGGATTTTAAGTAGAATTTGTCACAACTAGAAAAAGGGCAGCATTTTCTACTTTCGCAAATGCACTCAGTCAGTAAGACTTAGAAGCATGTTGGAAAATGTTAGTGCGTGATTCACACTACTTTTGTAACACAGAAGACAGTAATATAGAACCATGGGACAGCTGTTTTGACAGTCAACAAAAAAAAAAGGTGCAGCAAAGATAGTTTACAGTTTACTGAGCTTGAAAGCTGCCCTGTAAAAAGTTTTTGCTGAAGTGCAAAACTTAAAAATAGGCTTAGTGCATCATTCTGGATACAATGAATTTTTTTTTAAGTCCAAGGCCACGAGTGAGAATTTCAGTTCTGCAATATCTGTAGATTACAAGTGTTATATCATTTCTTAGTTCCTCAGCCAATCTGAATACTTTCCTGAAACAAAACTTTTAATTTGAGAAAATGCCTGACTTACCCCAACTTCACATACTTTCTAACCTGCTTAATACTAGGCATACGCTTAAGGACCATGTTGAACCAAGCTTCTAAGTTCTTGGAAGTCTAAGTAATTGCCTTTGATGTCCTCTACTTTTAAAAATAATTACTAGTAACTATTTACACTGGGGTTTTTATCTCTGGAGTAGAAGGTATGATTATATCCATTTTGCTGAGGAGGACAGTGATACACAGTTTCTTGAATTAAATCGTTCTTAGCCAAGTACTAAATCCATGGCAGTAGAAGACAAGAGTTCTTGGGTTTCAGTCAACTGCTCTAGCCAGTTCTTAAGCCAGACCAAAAAGTGCTTGAATGAAGAAAGAAAACTTCAAGTCTGGAGACTGTTCTCCCTGACAAAAAATTTCCACATATTAGTGTTGCCTGCTGCAAACTGCAGTCGGTTCTTTAAAGCTACAACCCCACCTCCCCCAAAATGTGTCTATAAAAGATCTCCCTGTGCTACCCTGAGCATGTGCTGTTCACTACCGGAGTTACCACCAACCCTCTCTGTGTTCCTTATTACAAGCATTTTGCTAAAGTTTGAAGAGCAGGCATATTGCATTTGTACTTCTGTGTGCTTGGTTTTTCTTGGAGTTTTGGTGTATGGAGGGGGGGAGAGTGTGGTGGTTTTTTGAGAGAAGCAGAGTGAGTCTCTGTCACTGTCACCAAAGCTGAAAAATCCTTTCTAGTGAAGTGTGAATTCATCATTAGTACCAACTTCTGCATTTGAGTCAACCCAGAAAGGGGTAAAGTAAGAGTAATAATTACCCAAATGCCTTTTTTTGTGTCATTAGATACATATGAGGTATCATTTGAGAAGCACTTAATATGACATTTTCAGGCATGGCTAAATTTCCCTAACAGCTTTTGAAACAGTTATAGCTAGTGACATAAAAAATTGAGGCTTTCAGCAATTAGAGGACGACTCAATGTAAATCAAAGAATGTCATGCTTTTGCAGTGGTTTTAGTTTGAAAGAAAGATTTTAAAATTACAATTTCAGAAACAGTTGCTCACTGGAGTAGAAATTCTGTGTCAATTGTCTTTTTTACACAGTGAAACAATGTGATTTTGTATTTTGGGGTCCTGGTCCTGACTTGTAAAATCTCCATTAGAAAAGGCCACTTTTAGTAATAGGACTTGCCAGTAACAAAATGGGGTTCATCCCATGGATTTCTCTATCTGATTTACAGTGAAAATACAGAACAATATAAATAAAAAACAAATACATTTATTCATAAATCTTCTGCTTTGGATGTGTTTTCTTTTTGCTCTGAAAGATTTCATCATCAAATGAAATTTTGTACATACTTGTAAGTCAACATCAAACTGAAATTTCATATGGACTTTTAAATAATGCCTTGAGCTATTCAGCAGCTTTTTTAAAAAATAAAAAAGTAACGGTTTTGTGGAGAGAAACAGGAATAAAAGAGAACAGTTCAGGTCTGTTTACCCAAATGCATCATCTGAAAATTCATGTTCTTCAAAACAGTGTCACAACCCATGTTATCTATTAATCGCAGTGAATATCCTCTTGGTTATCGAAAACCTTCCTTTCCAATGCTGTTATGCCTCTCAGTTCATTCTGAGATTTATCTTCCTCCACTAGCTTAAGTGCAGTTGGCATTCTGGGTTGTGGGGATTTTTTTTTTTATTATTCAAAGGAGTCACAGCTTTTAGAAACTCTCCAGCTATCTTGACCAGTTTTGTTTTGAGGGAAAAAAAATTAGAGACAATGAATTAATATTTTAAAAGAAAAATTCTTCATCCCTTCAAGGACACAGCTTATCATGACAAAAGGGCTTCATATAGCACGTAAATATACTTACATTTACTGTTACGTAGCTTATGGTATCAGAAATGGCAAACCTGTCTGAAAGAAATTTTAATTCTCCTGGACAAATAGGTATAGTATGTTCCTTACTCTGGCATTTGCTACAGGACGTACTCCATCTTACAGAAGTTGATCTTAGAAAAATGGGAATTGAAAATCAAGTCCACCGAACACACATCATTTCCAATATGCTGCTGCTTCAGGAGGTAGGAAAAAAGAGAGGTAAGATTTCTACGTTGTCTCCTAAAGACTAAGAGAATGAGTTAAGGCAACCTGAGCTTTCCTGTCACAGAGAGATGGTAAACTAGTACTCTGATTCAGCCTGGGGTGCTGCTCTGAATACAGATCATGGGGGTACTTTACACAGACAATAAGAATAGCTAAACACTAATCTTTTGGGAGGTTTAAAAAAAGTTATATAACCTATACTTCTTTTAGAAGTTGTCATTTAGAAAAGGCTCCACTTCCATTTCACTTTATTGCTCTCACAGTCTTCAGCTTAACAAGATACGGGAATGTTAACAGACCATAATTGACGGAAGATTGTGTCACGAATTTCTTCCTCACTTGGAAAGATCATATCACAAGGTCTAAACCAAGCTGGTTTGTGTACATGCCACCTCATCCCTAGTGAGGAGAGAGGAGCACTTACACAGGCAGTCCTGACCCTCCTTTTCCATCTTGGACTTTGCTATGAGTTAAGACTCGATCACTACATCTTTTGTTGCTTTTTATCAGTTCAACGTCAGAATTCAAGTCAAGTTTGTGAGAGCTGGAACAAGACGTTCTATTCTGAGTGGAAGGATATAGCAGGATGTGATTTACTGTACAGGATATTTTGAGAATAGTTAACAAGATACAAGTATTATGTGGTCTGTCCAATAATTGTAGAGATTACTGCCTAAGGCTTTTACTAATTTAATGTGAAGCAGTGATTTACTTGGCTAACATTCCTGCTTTTACTCTCCTTTGGTCAAAATAAAGGGACTTTTGGGGCGTGTGTAGGAATTGAATATTCATAAAACATGTTCAGCTACTTCAGCTTTCCAGAAGAAATTAAACTGGTTGTGTACAAGTAGATCAGTGTATTTTCTCAATGTTTTCTAAGGAGTTCAGAATTGGTTTAACAACTATGTAACTTCTACAATTCATTGGTTTAACTTTCTCAAACTATGAATATAAATATGACATTTTTGTAATTGCTACTCTGAACAGATTAGGAAATTAATCAAGTTGATTACTGCAGTGAAACTAGATGTATTTCAATCAGAATTATTTGCATGTGGCTTTAGGGGACTGCATTTTGTAACCTTTTCAGGTACTGGAGTGAGAAATAGGTTAGTTCTCGATACAGCATTTTTTCAGAGGAGAGGACTGTTCAAACTGTCATTCATATGGTGAATTGATTTATAGATAGTTACGAAACATTTCAACCAACTCACTGGAACGTTGCACGTTCTATTAATATATCTACAACTCGGGATTGTTCAGCTTCAAATATGTTGAGCTAAATCTAGTCTTACCATACTGCTGGTGATTTCAGTGAATTTGAGTCAAACATGTTATCTCCAAAAATGGAGTGTATATATTTTTTGACCTCTGGACTTGCAAGATGACAGCATGATGCAATTTATTTCCTTTTTTTTTTTCTTTTTTGGCAGTTACGTGCATGAATTCTATAAGCTAAGTTCTAGTAAAAGTAGTGGTGGCTCATATTTTTATGGGCATTTATCTTGGTGAGCAATGTTTTTGTTCACTCTCTGGTTTTGGCTAATGAAAACAATTAAGTGTATAATTGAATTATGTGCTGGAAAATATAGAGCCAAACTGATCTCTTGAGTTGTTCTGTTTACACCAGGATATTTACGTCCTAGATAGCTTTGCCTATTGTGTTAAAGAATTCTGGGAAAGCTGCAAAACAGATCGGTTCAGTCAGTAATACATGAGTGCAGACTGTTTTGTTTTCACATTGAGGACTAAGGGTTGTTATCTAGTCTCCAGCCTATTATGACATGGTTTTGTTTTGTGTCTGTCTTTGACAGTGTGTCTAGGAGCAAACTGCCTAATCAGTTACACTGAAATGCTTGTTTTCCAGCACTGAACTGTGCTGAAGTCAGACATGAGAAAAAAGGCTATTTTTTAAAAAAATCTTCCATTCTATTAAATAGATACTAATGTCCTACTAATGTACTTACCAGTACAGAGCAAAGGCTGTATTGTTCTGTTTGCTGTTATTTTGAGCTTTAAACAACAGCATTGTATTTGTTGTTGGTTTAAACAGTTTCCAGACAGTGCTTGATGTGGTAAGTCACTTGAAAGTGTAAGCGTTTTCACGAGATTAATTTTATAGGACTAAGCATTTCTTCGTATGGTGAAGTTAAGTTTCAGAAAACTTTGTCAAAACATTTTCTGTTTTCGAAAATGTTAACTGGTTCTGAAACTACTTTGAGCAAAACATTTTTCAGTACACTAATATTTGGATTCATCCCATCTAACACTAGCTACTCGGGCTGTGTTTCCACAGTAATTAATACAAAGATCTATGCATTGACATAATGCCCAGCAACACATTTGACCTGGTTCAAATATGTGCACATGATCACCTATCTGTTGAATTAGGCAGAGTACACAATACGAAGTTCACTACCTTTATGCTTTTATGCTATCTTTATGCCAGCCAATGGTAGGGAAGTGATTAGAATAACTGTTTTGACGTGAGTAGCATTAACTAATCAGTAGAAAAATAACCATTCAAAATTGTTAAACCATTTCAGACCAGCAGAATGGATTTTATAGTGGTTCAGTGCTTTGAATAATGGGGCTTCTGATATTTTTGGTCTGTATTGGAAAACTGAAAGGCTGCTATGCTGACTCTTGACCTTAATTGAAGCTGGGGTTCCAAAATGCCAGCCTCAGCAGTCTGTGCCCTCTTCAGCTTTCCTTTAGCTACTTTTTCCCATCTCTCTATCATTCCTTTTGTTGTCAGTAAGACAATCTTGCAGCTGCATGGTGAACCCATTGGGAAACGTGTCTGGCTGAAAACCCACCTTTTTTCCCCCTCATATTCATCCAGATCAAGCCCCCGTGCCAGTTCACTGTTCAGCTGCACAAACACTTGGACAAGCATGAGTGGCCAAGGAAGAGACAGTAGAGGTAGGCCACAGTGGCTGAAACGGCCCTGCTGCCTGAAGTGAAACCACAACTGAGGGTGGTGTAGTCACTCCGTGCTCCCTCTAGGTATTAGAAAGAGACAGATTAATTCAGCCGATAATTCAGTACACTTTCAATGGGAATTACCTTATGTAGGTGTCTAGTTTTTTGTAGATTGCAGAGATATCCCAGTATGGCTGACTACTGGCAGATCACTTGGCAAGTACTGACAGCTGGTGGAATGAATTTAGGCCTAAAAGCTAGTTCTGCAGTTGGCCTGGAACATTTCATCTATTCTTTTGAATGCAGCCTTCCAAATTTCAAGAGAGCATTTGTTTCCTTTTTTCTGAATCCTCATGATCTCAAATACTTGCTTAGGGGTTATCACTACATTTCATTTCCTTGCCAGTCAGTACCGAAGTGGGGAAAATGTTTCCATTTCTACAAGCTTTCTTCTTAAGTGCAAATTGTTACCAGTTCTGAACATACTTCCTGCCACTGTTTCATTAACAGAAGACCACATGGCTGTGTACTGAGTCAAACCGATGGTTGCTCAAATCCAGGATCTTGTGTCAGGTAGTGGCAAAGTAGATGTCAAGTGAAACATGAAAGAGCACGCCAACCCATAGTGATGCTTTCCCAGAGTACTTTTTCAGCCTCTAAGCATTTAATCTAACATAAATGAAGTTTCAAAAAGGTACGAATGTGAAGAGCCATAAATACTCTTTCCACAGTCTGTTTGCCTGTGTCTGACCTTTCGATGTGCACTGCAGCACATTTTGGATCTTGGTGTCCTGCCATCTAGGCCAGTATGCATCCTAGTATTCATAGCACACTGTGACTCCTTTAAGATATACCTTTTGTTTTCTGTTCCAGGGAAATTGTGAAGTCAGAGGGTGGGGCCTGCAGCTTGCCTGGGCTTGTCCCAGTATGGAATCAAGATGCATTCAAAATTCGGGTACTAAACCACTCCCAAGTAAAGCAAAATATGGGCTGTGCTTCTGTCTGTGCTGATAGGAATGTTCTCAGTGACTATCTAGCACCTTTTTGTAGTCTTGGAAGTGTTTGTTTGGCATTGCAAAGAGGCCAGGAAATAACCTATCCTCTTCTAGAAGTAGCTGCTTCTGGTATGAGCAAAACTGATGACAAATGAGGTGCAATCTGACTCCTGTATTACACAAAAAAAGTCTTCCTTCCCAGAGCGTGAGGCATAGTGATCTGGCCTGTAACAATCAGCAGTTCAAGATAGACATCTTGAAAGCTATAGCACAGTACTTACAGAGCACTGCTCCAGGAAGGAACCATGGTTTTCTCAGCATCCTCTAATACAACTAAAGCAGGATTTGATACTTTGTGGGATTGTGATATTTAATCATGCTACCATATCATGCTACAGTCCTTAGGAGTGTGGGTTTATTATGATTTCTTATTACCTATAGTAAAAGAATAGATCGTGTTTCAGGTGTGCTGAGGAATCTCACCATGATGTGATCAGCTCCTTCAGTGCAGTAGAAATGTTACCTACAGAAAGGGTGATGTAAATATATAAATGCAAATGTCTATTTTTATATAATTAAAAAAAACCCCAACCGTGGGTATTGCCAGACATGGAAGATATTTCTTGGTTCCTTTATAACCAAGAATTTAAATATAGAATTATTTTGGAAAGCTTTGTATGATTTTACTATTAAAATGTTTGTGTACGTTTGTAAGTATTCATGATATACTTTTCTATACATTGTTTGTTGAGTTATGAGTGGAAAGATACATAGAAATCTAAGTGACAAGAAGTTTTTCTCTGAGGTATTCTAAGAAGTAGAACTTTGTTTTTCCAGTGTCGTCTTTTACTGAGCTGAATTCTGATTAATAGCATTTTATGGCTTAATGTGATTTCATTAACGTATTCTCTTAGAGTGTTTTCCTTTGAGAGACTAAAGTTATAAAGCATCTTTCCTTTTGTCTTGTATGAGTTTTCTTATACAGAGAGATTGCAGTTTTAATAAACATATATTTAATCTTTTATAATTTTTTTGTCATACAAAGAAGGCCAGCCTTAATGGATTTAAATTAAATACATGTATTGACATAATTATTGTGACTGAATATAAAATAATATGCAAAACCTGAATTAGATTAAATGTAGTTAATATTCCATAACTTCCTGCTTTTGATGGGGAAGAGAGATTTGCATTTAAATTCTTAAATAACTGTTTCTGCATATGTTTTTTCTTGCTGTGATGCAGTAGTGTGAAGTTAAATGTGAAGTGCTTTCTTGCCATGTGGGTCTTCTCCTTGTCATTCATTATATAGAAGACCTAAAATACGTGCTATTAAGAAGGAAGATGACCAAGCATTACAGATCCTTGCTTGTAACAATATAAATAGAGACAAGTTCATCTTCAAAGAAGGTGTAAAGCAACTGAGGGACTCCCTTGTGTTTTTATTAGATGGCCAAAATAATTAGCATAAAGCCGTAACTGGTTTTGCCTTGTCAAACCCAGATGTCTTGCTTTAGTCGCTCTCAGATAAAACCCTTTTACTCATTTTGGAGTTTTTGCTTCTCTTCGAAACATTGCAAGGGCAACCTGAGTGCTTTGGAGCAGTGGTATGTAGTGTCAACCTGGCAGATTCCATACTAGCGCTAAAGTATTCTGGTAGCTTTGCCAATAGATGAAGAGGAGGCTGCTTTGAACAGTTTCATCTGCATAATAGTTAGAGGTGGTATTGCTACCTGTGTGGTCTGTTTTGCTCTCACTGAGAGATGCAAGGATTTGGAGATTTTTGCCATTTCTGTTTGAGGAGCTCAGAAATGTAGATGCTGTTACAAAGTTGTAAACATACAGCTCTGACTGTACCATTTCATCTATTGAAAGTTCCAAATACGTTTATTGCTGCTTTCTGGCCTTCTGTTTATCATTGTCTCTATATCAGTTGTGTTCTAAATGAAAAACTCCCCAACATCTGTCACATGCAAAGAGAGGCTGTTAATTATCTCGTATTTGAGACTTTTTACAGAAACATGGGAAAACAGAAGCTTACAAGGAAACCTTAGCTCCTTAGTAACAGTTCTTCCACTGCTAGAAGCAAAGAGAGGAAAAGAGAGACCCTCCGGTAAAAAGGAGCCCATAAACCCTTATCCAGCTTCTTTCTGGTATTGTCTTCCAGTTTAATAGGTCATTTACCAAAACCAGTCAGTAAAAAGAAACTGGTGTTAGTGCAGTTTTAGCCATGTATTTCAAACTTCTGAAGCAGGTCTGTCTAATCTGTGCCAGCATAAGTTGTTGTGATTTTCAATACCAATTAAAGGGGAGAGGGGGAACACAACCTGTTATTGTCACAAAATATGTGCAATAATTTATTTTGACTAGGTTTTTTTATTACTGATTGTTTTTTGTTAAAGGTGATACTCAGTTTTCTTGTATCTGACAAGGGTTGCGCTTAGTTTTTTTCATTCTAGCAGTGGCTGGTACTAGTTGACTCTAAACACATGGAATTATGTAGCTCTGAGAACTTCTGATAGCTACAGTGAAATTTTTTATTTCAAAATCCTTCCAGAAGTTTCAGTTTCTTTATGACTTAAGACTTAAACTCCTCTAATCTGCAGCTCACTCTTTTAATGGTAAACCAATTCCTATTGAAAAATACTGATTTGTCAGAACAAAAGGTTTTAGCCAGTAGTAAATGAAGCTCAGACATCTGGTATTATATGTACCCAGTTTGTACTCTTCTAGGTCTGCAAAAATTTAATGTGCTGTAGCCAGAAACTCCAGCAAGCCAGAGCATGTTCGTGCTCCAGTTTGTCACTGAATGAGCTAAGGTTTATATATAACTTCAGACTCTGCTGCCTTACTACACTGTTATTTCCAGCATGATCAGTTATGGGACATTTCTGCTTGCAAATTTTTCTGAGGCTAAGGATCGCGAGGCTTCTTGACACTGACTCAGAACAGAGAGCTCTTTGGGAGTTTTTGAAAGACCTCATGTCTCCAGACCTAAGACAGACCAAATACCGAGACTGGATGTTGGTAGCTTTATTNAAGGATCGCGAGGCTTCTTGACAGTGACTCAGAACAGAGAGCTCTTTGGGAGTTTTTGAAAGACCTCATGTCTCCAGACCTAAGACAGACCAAATACCGAGACTGGATGTTGGTAGCTTTATTATGGAGGCCTGGATAGCTGCTGACAAACTTGTCCGTTTCATTTGGCAGCTGGTGGGGGGAACCTTAGAAAGCACATAGTTTTCAAACATAGCTCATAGTTTTCAAACAAAATATTGTCAGATTTAATGTACTGGAGCATTTATCATGTATTTTTGTTCTAATTTGGCTTGATATGTTTTTGATTAATTTGAAAATTACTAGCAAATAAACTCGATTTCCTAGCCAACAGTTATGCTTATCATTATTTTTTTTCTATGTGGCATCTGTGGGAGTTGAGGGAATGCAGCATTTTGTTTGTTTGGGTCCTTTCTCTTCTAAGACAAGTCTATAGTAGAAACTTGCTTTGACTTTTGTTTATCAGGAAATCTGCAAGAACTGCTGTGTGAGCAGTCCATGCATACCATGTCCTCATCTTCTGTAGTTACTTCTGCATTTTATCGTTGCAGCTGCACAGCAGTGCTTTCAGAGTAGATGTATTTTCTCCCAGTTACTTTAGGAAGACTGGAATTCTGATGTTTAAGGTCAAACTGAAAAGTTTCAATTAATCCTCTTGTTTTATCCCATCATCTCTTTTGTTACCGTAAACCAGGCATGTTTTGAAAATGGTCTCTCAAGAACTGGCACGTACCCAGCTCTTGGTACAATTAAGGTACACAACCTGCAGCATCACAGGTCTTGGCACCTGTGTCCCAGTTATTGTTCCTCCTTGCTCATCTGTTTGATAGCTGTCTTTGCGCTAGGTGGAAAGATGCACCTGCACGTATTCCCTTCCTTCAGAAAGCAGAAGTCAAGAGTGACCATAGAAGGCCGTAGCAGCATGTGATATGTGGCCAGCAATAGCCAGCACACTGCTGGTTTCTCAGCTTCCCCTAGGCTGATGTCAGAACGGACAGTGCTTCACTACTAGCATTTCTGTGGCAAGGTGATAGACAGCATGATGCTGTATAGATAGACAGTTAAGGGGTATGGCAGGTCAACATGGAACACTGATGGGGCAGGCTTGGCAGAGCACGTTGCTGCTTCCAGACTTCATCCCACATCTCAGTAAACCCATTTCTGAGGTAGATGTAAAGTATTAAAACAACAACAATTTTGCAGCGAGGAATCTAATCTAGCTTAATTCAAAGTAACTTGTAACTAATGTAGCTGGCATGGGCAGTCCTGTGAATTCTTCATTCTTACAAGTTGCAGGAAATTATCTTTAAGAGCTTTGCATCAAATATGTACAAGGATGGGTTGTGTAAATTGTCATACGTGAAGACTAAGACCAATTTTCCATTTTATCTGAAGACAGAATAAAACTCCTAGGAAAAGTATGTAATGACTCATGCAAGAGTAATCACAGTTTATGCAGGGCTGCTGAGCTACCAGTCCCATTACTTAGCACCCAGTCATGTTACTAAGGAAATTACCTCTTTTCTAGTTCTTATTCATAAAACATGACAATGAAGCATGACATTACTTCCTGTGTAATTACTGTGCCTGAAAATTTCCTGAGTTTTTAGAATCAGCCAATAAAGACCATCTTATGTGCTAACCGATATGAGTTTTTGGCATGCTTTTAGATTTTTTTTTTTACCTGACCTGTGGAATGTGTGATTTAAATAGAGAAGTAGGATGTTTTCCTTTATGCAGTGAGGAAGATAACAGTGTGCACTTCTGTAGCATCTTCCACTAAGCACTATACAGTCTCCCCTGTGAATAATAATATCTACCACTCTGATGTATGTTACAAAAATGTAAGTATAGGCTAGACAGGAAGTAAGTGGGTCAGAATACTGTAACTGAAAGCGTAATCCAGATATCTCAACTCCTTTTCTGTATTCTCACCATAATTTCATTTTTTTAGCACAGGACATATTAGTGAGTCATGTTGGTTTCCAAGGTGGGATCCTAGTCTGGGTTTTTTTTTTTGGTTCCTTTCTCCTCCCCTTGCTCTTCCCCTCCCTCCTCCAGGTATATTTCGAAGATGGATTGTGCCTGAAATATCCTATAGGAAATCTCCATAGATTGTTACTTGTGGCAGTGAAATTTTGGAATCTGTCATAGTACCTGAAACATTTCTGGTACCCATGTGTCCTCAATACTTACCTGGTTTTGCACAACTGGTAATGACAAAAGCAGACTGTCATCAGCTATTCAAGATTTGCTAGCTTTCCTAGTTCATCACTGGCTCAAATGTCATTGCATTTGGAGAAAAACTTAATTGAAAAAAGATTGGAGTGAGTTTTAGCTGTGTGTTTAGGCCTTGTTTTATGTGAAATTGGTTAGAATTTTGATCTTAACTTCAGGATTCTTTTTAGTGTCGGTATGATGTTACAATTTTCTGTAGTTTAAGGGAAGACCATTATGTAGGTGTAGAAGTCTGTGTCCATCAGCATGCCGCAAGTGGTGGCTTGTGTCGTAGTACAAGTGAATGAACCCTTTGGGAAACTGTTTACCTCAACTTTTCTGGTTTTGAAGTTGTTATTGTAAAAGGTGCATGGCAATACCAACAGTAATAATGCTTTCCTCCTGCTCATGCCTGCCTTACAGAACCAAAGTGGGGTTGCTATGGGAAGAGGGGAATCAGTCAGAAATGCCACTGTGGGCTTCCTTCACCTTGGTATATTAGATAAATTTAATTTTCTATTATTTCATCTCCTCTTCTTCCCTTACTGCATATTTGAGCACTCTCTGCCTTATTTTTTTCTCTCTTATTTTATACTAAACTTCGTCTTACTTGAGCTTTCTTAAGCAAAGATTCCACTCATATGTATGAAAATTGCCAGACTTTTCCAAGAACTTTTCTCTCCTTCTGCAACATACACGATGGCTAAAGAATCTTGTCTTGATGAGCTAAAAGTTTCTGAAGCTCTAGCTACACTTCAAAATAAGCATCCCTTTCTATCTTGAATTGCTTCATTTTTTTAAAAAAATATTTTTTCTGTAAGATATTTTAGATAGCTCAGCTTGCAAAATTTAGTGTTCTGGACAACGCATAAAACCCCAAACTACAAAGAGGTGTAGATGTCCTAGTTCTACCCAGTACCCAGAGATGTCACTATGGTAAGTCACCATGTGGAATTTTAATCCTGCTGTAGTCACTGGATCTAGCTTAACTTGTTTGGCATGAGAATACTAGTTTCGTTTATTTTTGATGATTGGTTTGATAATACAGAGAGGTCCTGGAAGATGAATAATCTGCTCCTTAATGACGTTTATTATTTAGATAGTTTAGAACCACAACTTCAGCAACACCATGTGGTCAGGCTCTGAAGTAGGTACACTAGAAGCAGCTTATTAAAACTAGTGCTGGTAAAAATTGAGTAAAAGAGTGAAAGGATTGAATGTTAGAATGAAATGAAAATACTGCATGAAGAGGAGCTCCCGAAACAGAAGAACCATGCAATTAGTAGGGATCAAGTAGTTGATGTTGAAATCAATTAAATGTTTTGTTAGGCACAGAAATATTTCCCTCTGGAAAGCCAATGCCAATAGGATAGCGGTGGAGTGGTTCGCAGAATGCTGGCTTATGAATTCTGACAAGGGGGAAGAACAATGTTATCAAAACGGCTTTGACAACTGGAATAACTGCGGCAAAACCAGAGAAATGTTGGCCAGGCAGCCTGAGAGGCTGAGCCAACAGGAAAGAGACACAATGTTAAAGAGAAATTTGATCTAGACAGTGCTTTAAAAGTCAACCGAGTGTGCCTTGATTTCTGTTTAAAGAAAGGCCCTTTGCCCGAGCCGGCGGTACCGCTGAAGGTACCTGAGGTAATTAGACAGAAGGGAATGTTCTGTCTGTAATAATCAGATTGTTTTTAAGGGTATCCGTTACAAAAGGAGGTTCACTAGTCATCTGGCCTGTCACGAGCTCTCGATCCTTCGCAGCTATTTGGCTCTCTGTTTTAGAAAATGCGCTGTATCCCGCCAGCCTGTCGCCCGGGCAGCCGTGGTGGGCCGAGGGGGCAGTCCGCGAAGGTGAGTAAGTTGCGTGGGTGAAGTACGTGACAGACTCCAGTTGCCCGTGAGCAGGGTGGATTTAGGAAACGGTTCGTTTCTGCTGTAGTGGTAATTTGGGAGACGAAATTATGGAAGTCAAGTTCCTGCGTCCACGGAAGAGGGCGAGGGGAGGTCACCGCCGGCTGGCGCGTGGGGGCGAGGCGCGGCGCGAGCAGCCTCTGCCGGGGGGTGGGGCTGCGGCCGTAAATCGCGGCTCGGAGCGCCCGCGGCCGCCGCGCTGCCTGAGCGGCTGCACGCAGCGCACGGCCGCGGGGGGCTGCGGGGGCCGGCCCGACGGCGCCTCCCCGCCGCCTCCCCGCGCCCGCCGGGGCCGCG
>VZSC01008735.1:1104964-1140009 GCA_013398225.1 Steatornis caripensis
AGGTGAGCGACGCACGGGAGCCGGTCTCGTTCGCTGGGGTGAAAACCGGAGAGTCGCGGAGCCAGCTCCGTGCCGTCGCGGCCCGGGCGAGGGAGCGGCGAGGCGCTCCTGGAAGGCTCCGGTTGAGTCACCCTCAGCCCACCTACCGCGAGCCGCTCTGCTCTAGGGCGGGCTGGTGCAAGCGTGCGCTACGCGGCCCTGCCGTTCCTTGGGCTCTCCCGAGAACGTCCCGGCTCGTTTGCTGGAAGCGCTCCGGACCGCTGGCGTTGCGGGTCCGGCCTCCGGCCACCCCTTGCTCCTGCCCGGCCGCGCGCTCCCCGCGGCCCCGCAGCCCCGCGGCCCGTGAGCGGGACTCGCTGCCAGGAGATCGCTTGGCCGGGGCAAAACCTCCGTCTGACCCCCAGAAAGCCTGGAAAGAAGCAGCAGCAGCGATCGGACTGGTAACTGTGGGACCGCGTTGTCCTCTCGGGCAGAGAGTGAAAAGCTGGGCTCGTGCGAGTGTCCGGCCGAGGGGAGTCGGGGCGCGGAGCGGAGGAGCCGGGCGAGCCCCCAGCCCCGCGGCGGTCGCCTGGCGGGCTGCTAGAAATGCCGTGGCTGTGGCAGTAACTGCCGAGACGTCTGATCCAACGCTTAGGGTTTACAGGAACGGATCCCGTGGAAATCTAGTAAATATTCTTTAAGTACAAAACGCTGGTGTACTCGAGATGCCGAGATGCTTTACTGAGTACAGAGAAAGGAAATGCTGTGGGGTTTTTTGGTTGGTTAAAGAGGAGCGTAGACAAAAGTGCTTCTTTCAGGCCAAATTTGTGATTTCCGTAAGTCGGTTGTTAATTAAGTGCATACTTACTGCTGAAAAGTGTTTTTTTGTTTTTTTTTAAATACTTCGTTTTCAGTTAGAGTGGGTTGTTTTGTGGGTTTTTTCCCCAGTAACATCGTGGGAACAGAGGAGCAGGCAAAATAATAGATGACTTCCTATGCTAGAGGAGGAACAAAAGCTTGTATTTTGAAGCATTAGCTGAAAAACGCTTAGATTTGCCTGTAACCTTGGTGAAGTCCTCTATTTCTGCCAGCAAAATGGGGAGAGAATGTTTATTTCAAGTCAAGGCTTCATACCATTCAGAATTACTGAACTAACTTGCTGGGCGCTTAAGTTTCTGAGGTAATTTCAAAGTATAGGCCAAATGAGGAAGTCTCTACTTATTATTGAATGCTCTTCGGTGGTCACTTTTTCATGGCATTTTTTATGGATGTCAAGGCATACCAAGTGTAAAAACTCTCAAAGTGTGGGGTTTATATGTTTCTCTCATCTCAAAACAGAGGAATTTCAAAGATAACTTATCCTGTCCTGTGCGCTTTCTGTTGCCTGAGAATCGTAGTTAAAAATAACATTTTAGATAGATTGTCAGATTATAGTGCAAGGATGTATGGGAGGTGGAAGTTGTGTGACGTATATAAGGAGAGAGAGAGAGCACCAATGTATTGGTAGCATTTCAAAACCCCTTGGAAGTACTGACCTGGCTGTAATCTTGCGGGGAGTTTTTGATGTTTGACAGAGTCATGTTTTTTCTGATAGTAGCTTAAAGCCTTTGAACTATTGCGAATGCTTTCTCAATCTATTTCTCCTTATCATAACAGGCTGTAGGTTCTTGAACCTTAATACTCTTCTCAAAGTCCTGTGACCTGTTTGCTGTAGTAGCTACTGCATCGGTTTATCTTGTTTTAAAAACAAGAAGCAGAAAATAGAGGTTGTAGAAAGCTGCTTCTAAGTCATTTTGGGAGCAGGAATCGTCTCTTTTTTTCCTTACATGAATGAAGAAGACTACATCGCTTCCAGGGAGACAATTAACATGTAATCTACCTTGAGTTCATAGTGGCTATAGTTTTCACTGCATTTCTTCCTATGATACGTTAACTTCAGTGGCTTTTCAGTCATGCTTTTTCTGTTTCCCTAACTTATTCTCTTACTACACACACACAAAAATGATGTGAGGAAATTGATCTGTTTTTTGTCCTGAACTTGACTTTCTTCACCACTAAGGCTGATCACTTTCATTATTTCCCACATGCATCTGCATAGTGCAGATGTGCAAATCTGCCCAGTAACGTAGCAGGGAGAGAAGAGAGTGACATATCTCCCACTCGTCATAATTTATTGTTACTGGTTTTGAGGGAGGGAGGGCAGGTGAGTGGGAGCAGGTTGTGAGGAGATTTGCTGTGTCAAAAGCAAGTAGGGTTTTCACAAAAGTTGGCTCCATCTTGTATGAGACCTAAGGACAAAAGGCAGTTGTTCGTCAGTTGGATTTGTTAAACCATGTTCAAGCCCTCTTAGCTTCGTAGTGTATAGAATGAAGAAGACATGGTTAGATATGACACCAGGTATAGACTTCAGAGTTTGATCTAACAGGGAGAATCACCTGGACTGCAGATCAGTAAGACTTTGAGAGAAGCATGAATCTTTTAGTGTCCAAAACTGGTTTAGATATAACTCAGAGTTTTGAGATAGCTTGAGAGTCTGATTTGGAACTCTGAAGTTGTTTTTCTGTTTCCTTTTATGAAGTTTCCATTAGCATGAGCATATACAGCCTTGAACTGTTTGTTGTGCCGTTCAGGAATCTCTGAGGCCGAACTGCAGATTTCCCTTTCCCTTCTCCAATGTATTGAAACAACAAAGTAGCAGCCATTGCCACTAGTTGTGTTATGTTGTAGTATGGAAGGGGCGCTGCTTCTTGCCTGTTACCAGGTTGAATGAAGCATCAGAACGCTTCTTCAGGCTGTGTGAACATCAGAAAGTTTTCATGAAGACAAGCTGTGCCAGAAAGTTTGTGTTTGCATCCCAAAGCCAATAGGGCATGAGTAGAAGGATATACTGTATGTTGTTTTGGGGAGGTGAAGGTTATTTGTTTCATTGTTCGTACGGTTCTTTTTTGTTTTGAGCAGTGATGTGAAGAGATGCACAGATTGCATTAGAGCTTGGTGCATGTTTGGTCTTGCCCACCAGATACGTATTTTATTCTATGTCCAATCTCCTACTCATTTCCTAAATGCCGTGTTGATTTTCAAGACATCTTCGTTTGCATTCCCTCATTCGTAACAAAAACCCAGGACATGTCAGAAGTTAACGGGAAACTTTTCATGCCCTCCAGTTCTCTGAATTCACGCGATTCTATTCCCATATACTTTCCCAATTTACAGACTGAGGAAAGAGAAATGCCGCTCTATATAAAAAAACCAAATTCATCTAGCATTTTTAACATTATATTGGCATGAGTCAATATTGTTTGCATCTAGTTAGTATGACTTCCACAGTACTCTGTTTTGTTAGATGCTGCGTTTTGACAAGTGGGAATGTGTACAATTAAATTTCAGTTCCTTTTGGGTTATCATTCTGCTATAATTTCTACTGTTTCCATTGTTGATTGTATGATGGCAGATGTTCAAAGCACACTGTCTCTTAGGGAGTAAAATTTTCAGGGTTTCTATATCTAGTAAAGTCAAAACATTCTTTGAATCATATGCTAAAGTATTTGAGGCATTCCAGAGTCCTCAGCTGAAGAGGCACCCTCCTTGCAGTGTTTACATTCAATACGAGAGAAATGTATGGATAGTTTGACAGGACTTTTGTTACTGGGCTAATTGTTGTAGTTCCTGGTTTACATTTATGAAGAATACATAGTAGATAGGTAAGCAGATGAATTTTGGGGTAGAAGTTAGCAAACCTAGTGTATTGGATTTTTGGAGTTTTTTTCTTTGGTTGGGGTTTTGTTTGAGGGGTTTTGCAGGGAGTATTGCTGGAAATATTGTAGCTTATGTACACACATAATTGTGGCTAAGTGTCTTGCAAGTTCTTAATGTAGATATTTCTTACTGATGTCTAACTTGATTCCTCAAAACAAGACTCGGGTGTGAGGTTGAGGCTTGGGTATTGAATTTGTAAGTCATGGGATGTTACGGAGTGATTTAAAAGGTGCAATGATTAGGACATAACTGAGGGTGTTTGGTTTTCTTTCTTAAGAAGGACTTCTTAGGAGGGAATGTTAAAGGGAAGATGCTGTACTTCAGAGGGTCATTGTTCATTTGCTGAAAATTCTCAGACTGTTGGATTGGAAACCTACTGGATTGCTATAATAATTATCCTGTGATTTGGTTAGGAGAGGGAATTCTCAGCTTGCTTTATGGATTCTCAAAGATGAAGTGGTTGACAGTTTACTGTCAGTGAAAGCCTATTTTGGACTCGTCTGTTATCAACTACTAAACTGAAGCTCTCGTTGTTTGTGTTTATACCTGCCTGGTTTTGATACCCCTTTGCATGGAACATCATGTATTCCATTTCAGCATAGTAGTAATCTTGCAGGAAAGCCTAAGGAGAATCTCTGGCTGGGTAACCTGCACTTATATAGTCAGAATTTAGAGATTTGGGGGTATTTTTTATATAAACCAATAAGAAAGTATGATTATTAAGTACAGAATCTCAACAGCCCCAAAAAGGAGAATAACAACATGTTTATGCGATACGAGCAAGCTAGCCTCCAAATTTCCAGACTCTTTATAAATGGTGTTTACCTTACTACAGAAAACACATAAAGCTGAGTTTTCAAATGAACTTGTGACTTCTAAGAAGTTCCCCCACCCCCCCGCCTTGCTTGAGGTGATTTTTATCATTCCTCTCTAATAATAAAGTTGAATTCCCTGGAAACAAGCTCTGTCAGTTTGCTTTACCTATAGGAGGTGTTAGCTTTGCGGTAAGCATGTGCATTTTAGAGCTTCCTATCTCTGGACTAGTTGTTTTGCTGAGAACAATTGTAATGCAAAACTGACTTTACAGCATTTTTTTTTAAATAATTATGTGATATTTTTAATACTAGCCAGCAGAAACTGTGTCCTCAAACCACATGATAAAACAAGAGGTAATTTAGTATTTCCCATCAAGGGCCCACATGATAATTTATGGGAAGTTTTTTTGTGAGAGTGTGGTTTCATTTCTTTAGGATTTCAGATTCTGTTTGGATCTATGTAACTAAAAACGTCAGTTCTTACTAACTTCTCAACTCTTTTCTACTCTTCTCAACAAGAAGCCTGATCAAAGTCAAACAGATTCTCTCTGGGCAGAGATGTTATTTCTGGAGGCTTTTCTACTATAGTACATAGTAGCGGTGCTCGCAGAGCCTTGGCAAATTGAAGATTAAGAAAAATATATTTATCATCTGTAATTAATGAATATTTATTGTAGGACCTTCAGTTAGGGAGACGTGGGAAGGGATTTATTGTCGAAGCCTGGAAAACTTACCCAGCCTGTGAATCTCTGCAATGCAGCTGACAGGAAATAGCAAAATTCTTTCATAAATTTGAGATCAACTTTAGTGTTACTGTAAAACTAAGCCTGTTATGATAACCTCTGAGTAGAAGTAACAGTAGCGTCAGTGCCGCAACACTTTGATAGTACCTGGGATGCTGACACTGAGAAGGGAGCAGGAGGACTGTAGAGCCAGCTCTGTTTTCTGTGCAACACCTGTGCATTCCTGAAAACCAGAGGAATTATTGTGCAGCTGTAAGCAACTGACTTCCAGGCCGCTGGGCCTTCAGGGTGCTACTCTTATTTTTCAATATGAAACTTGACCAAGGTCAGAACAGATTCTCCCTGTCCATAACTGTTATTTCCAAAAGCTGTTCTGGTTTCTGATTTCATATCAATCTCCGCTCCTTCTGTGGCTTTTCCAGTTTTTATAGGAGGCACCTGGTTGATCACCACCTAGGTTAAAAAATGTGGGACTGGTTAACCTTTAGGTCTGTGTGTATGTTCTGTGGAGTGGCTTTTGCAGGCTAACATAACTGGATGGGATAAGGCAGCCTGTCCTCTGTAATATAACACTACAGAGTGAGCACAACAAGGCAACATTTTTTTTGAGGAACAGAACAGCAATCGGTTAATGTGCCTGAAGTGTTTGCCTGGCAAAGTTTTTTTGCTCATGATAACAGGAAAACTTGTACTGTACAGCAGGCTATAATTGATTGTACAAGAGACTGACAGCTATGCAAATCCCTAATGTCAACAACAATTTGAGCCAGCAGGCTGTGCATGCTGAAGAAGAGAATTCCAGTAATCTGCTCGTGCCCTTATCTCTTGGGTAGAGCCCTGTAGTTTACAGCCTGTTAGAAATATGTGACCAGTTCTCTGTTAAATTTGTTACTTGAGGAAGACTCTTCGGAAAGTTTTCTCCTCACAGTGTGCCAACTGCTGGGTTTAGAAAAATATTCTTTCAAACCGAGATGCAGAGTGTCCTTTATTTTTTGTCAAAATGTTCTTAAAACTTTGCTTTTTGTTAATGATCCTAAGTTGATGTCTGAATCTTCAGAGGATGTGAAGGAGCAAAAAAGAGGAACTTTGTGGATAAAAATGGAGAATTGCTCAGGGCCTGCTCTTGCATATGTGTCCAATTCAGTTGATTTGTTGTGACTTTTCGCATGTAAAAAAGCTAATACATATGTGTACTTGAAGTGCAGTTGGGAGCAACGTGACTGGAGTATAATACAGGCTACACCTTGAGGTATCTGACTGCCTCAAAGCCAAGCAGAAGTTCAGTTCTAGATGCATTTGTTAGTTATGCTATTTAACTTCCATTAAAGTGGGAGCTTTGATGACTGATGCACTATGATAAATCTTGTTTTTGTTTTTCCAGAACCAAAAATGATAGCTGCAGGAAAATTTTCAAGTCTTCCCAGAAATGGCCCAGTGAACCATCAGTTCTCATTAGCTTCTTCCATGGACCTTTTGACCACTAAACCTTCCCCAACTGAGCATCGCTCAGACCCCTTTCAAGACATCTCTATCCATGGCACTCTCCCCAGGAAGAAGAAGGGAACAATTCCCATTAGGTCTTGTGATATGTTTAGCAACATGGGAACACTGCCATACGCCAGAGCACAACGGCAGCAGCCACCTTTTGTGCAGGATGTTATAGAAGAGTACCCTCCGCAAAATGGGAAGAGCAAGAAATTCCCTGCCAGGTACCTTGTAAAACCTTAATTTATGTATGTTTGTTGCATAGGAATTATTATGTATTTTTTAGACCTGTAAATGTCCACTTACAGGTACAGCTGTTTATTATAATTCTGCGTTCTAACAGAGGTTGATTTTTCTTCCTAGTACTCAATTTAGGTCTTGACGGAAGAAGCCAAACAAAAAACAGTGTGAAACATGTGCGGGATGGGGAGGGGGAAGAGTGAATCTGGTGCATAGATTTCAGGTTTTTTGAGAATTTCTTGTTTTTTTGACTGACTGAATAGCTCAGGCTTGAAAATAATTTGTTTTGCAATAAAATGAGTCAGTATGTGGGCTGTTAAATACTTGTGCCTGTTTAAAATGTCCTTCTATACCACTCTTTCTGTGGGATCTAGTGATTTGGATTTTTAGTCTGTCTTTCGACATCTGTGTAGTTTTTAAAAATAATTTTTAAGGACTAGGTCTTGCCGCTGAATGTTTAAAAGATAGGGCATTGAATGTGCTATTTCCATGGAGGAAACTAATAAAGTCACTGAATTGCTTTGAAATGACCCTTTGCATTGTTCTAAAAGAGCGGTTTTAACCAGGAAGTCAAACTGTTCAAAGTTGGTTGTGATTTGGATTCAATGCTTATATGGATGGAGGAAGAGGAGAGAGTGGTGTTGCAGCTGCCTAGAGCTACACGTTAGCTGTTTTTCTTGAAGACTCAGTGGAAGCCAACACACACTGAGCTAATGGCAAATTATCCCTGTTTATTATTCTTGCCTGACTTCCTGGTTATAATATATTCATGACTCTTGAGAAAGAATTATACTTTCATAGCTAGCATTTTGTTGGGGAACCTGTTATCATCACTGATTACTTCATTGCTTACAAAAAAAGTAATTGATTTTGTAAACGTCCTTTTTTTGTTCTCTTATTGAGGTCTATAAAATTTCCAGCTAACACAAGAAAAACTCAATGTAATGCAGTAGATCAGTTAAAGGCACAAAGATGAGAGTGTTAGGTTGCTTGGGTGACAGTTAAAAGGTGAGAAAAGATAACCAAATGACAACTTCTGAATTAGAATTGATAGTTTTGCTCTGTCCATCACTAAAAGATTTCTTGTTCCCAAATCCTCTGAGTGAAGGACAATTCTAATTGTGTGGGATTGTGTGTGGAGTGGTTTTTGTATGCTTTTTGCTTGCGGCATACAGGATCAAGCTTTCTTCTCACTTGAAAATAAGTCTGTCTTCTCTATACCCCATTCACTTTGAGAGAAGTGTACCTTCTTACATGAACTGGCTTTTAAACATAATTTCCTTCTTTGATTTGCATACTTCTAGAGAAGACAAGCAGCCAGTGCTGGTGCCATAAAAAGAATACGTGGTATACACTGAAGTTTTATCTTATGTCTTCCTTCTCAAGAGCAGTTACTAAACATGATTTGCAAGACATGTTTTCTTTCCTTGAGAGACTGAAGCCTCCGTATTAAATGTGTTTATGCTCTTTAACTGATAACTTTTCTTTTGCTGTGAAGAACACTTCTGCATAGCAATAAGAGTAAGAACAGAATGCTTGAGAGGAAAACATCAAGAAGTTCTGCCTTTTCAGAATTAAAACATGCTTTTGAAATAATAAGAGACTCAAAGTATGTTGTTACTGCAGCCTGATAATAGAGTTTGTGTCTTTCTGAGTCATAGTAGCAAGTGCTGTTCCTGTGTTTGATCTGACATTTGCTTTTCTAAAACACATATGGAATGCTATGGTAACAACTTCTAACTTTTGCTGTCTTTAATTTTTATTATGGATCTTTATATATTCTGCTCCATTACCTGACAGCCCAGTTGTAACAGAGCAGAAGACGCTACTAACTTGACAGTTAGCAAATATATCACTCCTTGAGTCTTCTTGGGATGACTCTGCACCTTTCATTAGTATACTTAAAAGAAAATTGCAAGAGCAAGTCTGATTTTCCGGTGGTAAGCATTCTGCCATATATGCTAAGGTATATATTCTAATGTTTACACTCATGTTGAAATTAGTTGGGACTAATAGTATAGGGAAGTCCATTTTACCTTATCAGAGTTTTATCACAAAACCTTGTAGTATTTTTATTTCAGTGTAGGAACTTGTGAAATAGTGTAACATTACATGGATATTCTCATTCAGGAGTAAATCAGTCTTTCATTGCTATAATGCTGTTTACAAAAATTAAAAATGTGAACACACATTTTGTTCAGGCTTTTTCGTGATGCATTGTTCAACCCAAGTGCTGTATTTAATGTCAGTAGACCAGAACTAATAGTCATTAGAATTACAGTGTTGATATGCACATGGATCCGATTATACTGAATTGTGACTCGGACATCTCATAGTTTAAGTTCGTTAATTCTAATTTAAAAAACTTAACTATGATAACATTTTCAATGATTCAAAATGAGCAATATAATCTTTAATATAGAAATACACAATACGTAGTTTTGTGGCACAAAAAATAAGCTAAAGCAAGGAGAACAGGAAAAAGATAATGAATTGTGTCATTCCCTAATGGAACTCTTCTGATTTCCAGAAACTTTTCTCCTGTCTACCTAATTGCATTACTCTGCAGCTGGCAGCTGTACTATTCTTTGTTCCTAAACTTCCTAATTTAAAAAAAAAAAAAGTAACAAACAATTCAAACAATTTCCTAAAAGAATCTGATTGCAAAAGACTTGTTTCTCATACAAGGCTTATGTTTTGTTTGAATTTCAGTAGGGCTGCATATATACTATCTGTTATTGGTAAGCCAATCAGCATACCAGGGAAAGAAGAAGAAAGAGGAGCATAAGACCTTTTTTGAGTTTTGGGTTGAAATTAGTGCTTTTACAACACACACAAAAATCCATTCCATGGTCATGGATGCTGCTGTGTGTATTCTTCAGTACTTAGGATAGAATAAACATCAACAAAGACTTTTTCCGTGGTTAGGATATTCATAGCGTTTCTTCTTATTTGGATTCTCTGACTAATACATTTTTAAGCTCGTGGCACAGTCTTCCTCTTAGCAAGTTGTCATGGAGGAAGTCATTCCATCTGCTGCCTCTAGCCACTTATTTTTTGAAATTGTGAGAGAGAAATATATTTTTGATACCCCAGTGTCAAACAGGTCGTTAGTTCCAAAGTTGTTTTGTGAGAAGAGAAATAATTCAAGTGGTATGGTAGTTTCAACATTGTGTTCTTAGAGAATCAGGCTATTAAAGATGTGATCTTCACCATCAGTTTGAAGCATGGTGAAGGGAACAAAAAATGTACTCCTTTCTCAATAGAGGTAATTCCTCTATTGCCTGCAAATTAAACCCAGCCTGTATTCCTGTTGACACACAGTCTCTGCAAAAAAATTAAGTGAAATTCAGTTTAATAACAGCTCTGGTGTGAAATTGTTAACTGTCAAGAGGCCAGAAATAGGACCCAAATTTGCACTAAATTGGCATTGTTGTTTTTTTCTCTTCATGGTGCTTTGAAAGAATTGAATACAAATTTCAGGACAGATAATCTGGCACGGTAGTAAAATGACAAACTAGACACAATTTCTTATGAATAAGGTTATTAATTTTTTATGCAGTTTGTAGAGTAACATGCCTGTTTAAAGCCCTTAGTGTTTCATGTGCATCCAACTCAAGACTTTGTGATAAAGATATTAGACGGATAAAAGTATGTGTATGAAAAATTTAGCATTTGATAGAAAGAGGAGTTAATTTTGTTCTTGCCCTGTATGTGTAGTACAGGATTCTTTGAAGAGTGAAGCTTTGGATATTTTAGGAGAAACTATGGTCACATATTTGCATTAAATCACTGTCTTCCTTTAGGAGTGTTGAAGTATGCCATCTGCCAGAAATGATCACTCTTAAGTTTTCATGCTAATTAAAGCCTTTAAAGTTGACATTAATTTACACTGGCTGTTTCCCGTTGTATGGGATATTTGTGCGCATATACTGGTTTAATTCCTGTTTACTAGCTGTCTTTCCGGTAACCATTTCATCTGTTCACACTTGCAAAGACAATTTTTTGTTCACATTCCATTCTTCGTCTATAACGACATTTCAGAAATAGTCACCAATAAACAGTGTGGCTGTACTGTTGGAACTGACTTGGAATCAAAATGCTTTGTAAATGTCTTAAAATCTTATATAATGTCCTGGGTGTTTTGTTGTGTCACTGTTCATGAGAGGTTCTGACCTACCAGCTGGTCAGAATTAGATTTTATTTTTCCCCCCATGTTTTTAAAATTTTACTTTTAACTGTCTGTATATTTAGAAGGATAGAGTTGTAACTACAGAGCTATAATATTAATCTTTTGTCCTTTTATTCAGTCTTCATTATGTGTTTTCAAGCTCTGTAACTTCCGGGCTACGCTGAAAGTCCTGAATGCAATTGTAGCTACAACACTACTTCTCTTTTTGTTGATGTGGCTACAGAATTCCTTTTCATAGGCAGATAAGACATAACAGCTTCTTTTATTCTACCAAAACCTCAGATGTGAACTGTTCATAGCCAACTTTTTTAACATGGTTTACGCAAAAGTAGGAAAAAAAGAAAAATTTAATCTGGTAAGTGTGGGGAGGGGTGAGGACTGTGGGTTGCGATTAGCTTGGTTCTTTCACTGAGAAAATGGGCAAACCAGTAGCTCTAATGTCTTCCAATGCTCACTTCCAAACCGTATTGCAAAAGATGAAAATGTGGCAAATAACCTGTAAACTAAAATGTGTTTTATAGATTAGGCCTAAGTATTTACATACAGATGCTAAGAATACTCTCAGTTTCTGTAGTTCTGAAAGTATAATGGCTGTGTCCAACTGTATATTTAGCTAGACTTCAGACCCTTAGCTTGAGTACTGGTCAGCAGACTTTTTTTTCCTCTTGTTTTTCAGTGTCAGCTTTTTTCTCCTCACTATTTCAGATAAAGTGCTATCATCTAGCATTGCTGCAGCAGAGTTATTCTGGAGTAGATTAGTTTATCTGGTCATTTAGGGTGTTCTGTACTCTTCAGCATTTCTGATCTTCAAGGCTCTGCATGTTTAGCTGGGTGAGACTTGCATACTTGTCTCATAGAACTGTTCAGGAAAAAAAGAAAAACATGTTAAATTTTAAACTTGACTACTACCACTAACATTAATAGGGAAACTTCATCAGCATAAAGTTAAGCAGGCTCACTGTCTTCTGCAGGACCTTGTACTTGGAGGGCAGTACATTTGGAAGTTAGCAAGGTGTTAGTCTTGAGGTATAAAGCCACTTACGACTGGATTCTGGGTTCCTGAAGCTTTTCCTTTCCTCTTAGTGGTATTACCACAACAGACGAGACCAGCTCAAGTCCTTGAATTGACAGTTGATTTATAAGGTGAAAGAGCTGGCAAGGCAGTACTTGGCGAGATGCACGCTGTTCAGGGATTTGCTTCTTCCTTGTCAGAATTTGCAGCCTGTTTTGCTTCTCCAGATGCTGCAAATTCTGTTTTTCTTTGGGTTCCAAGAATGTGGTGGGTCAGGTATTTAGAAGGCATTTATTTTGTTCTAACTAGTGATTTTGAAAGTGTTATTTGTTGGATGACTTTAGTTGGAATGTATGTTACTTTTTTATATTAATACTGTGTGTGCACTTAGGGCATATGGTTAGGTGCACTTTGAAAATTAAAATAATAAAACTTTATCAAGTTAAGGTCTGAATGTGTCAAGTAAACCAAGTATTATACATGTTTCCTGTGTGGCAAAAAGTAATACTGTTTGTTGGATTTATAGAATGCAGTGTAGTTCTTCAGGTATGAAAATATTTGCAAGATTAACAGGAAGATCAATACCTTTGGTTCCCTTTAAATTTTAGGGTAAGGTGGGGAGGAAGTTTTTATAAAACCACAGAATTTTTACAGTAAAAATAATTATGGTTTTGGTGTAATGCTTGAAACTTCCTCTTAGTATGAGTTTTGGTTTTTTAAAAAAAACTGAACCAGACTGTGAGTTTGTGGTTGTGTTTTTTAATAGGATGAAGACAAGTATGGTGAATTTAGGGCTACTGAATATCTCATTGACTTCCTCCATGCACACATAAATGGTTTTTCAAAAGGAAGGATTCCTTAGATGTTGCCAAAACTTCATGCTTTTGGTCCCAGAATTTCCCATTCTTTCTCTTCATCTGTCCTGTTTACATACGCACCTGCAGATCTGACCTCTGCTGTCTCAGAGGTGGAGCAGAGCTACCTACTAAAGCTGGTAGATGTTTGTGGTAGAAGGAATGCTCTGTTGTATAAGCAGACAATAGATAATGTTCTCTGCTTACATTCGGTATCAAATCCTCTTGTCCTTTAAGTTTTGAGGGTCATTTCTGTTTTGGCTTGTCTGTCTTTCTAACCTCTGTGTCCATTGTTGGGGTCAGATTCTTCTGTTGTGAAGTTCTTCTCAATACTTCACCCCTTGGTTCCCATTTGATCCTCACATCTGCTGCCTTTGCTTGCTTGACAGAGACCTGCAGAACCAAAGCTTCACTCCTCGCTTTTTATGGGGATTTTGGAAACCTGGCTACAGGCAACAATTGTCAAAAACCTACCTGTGTGGGATCTTGGGGGAGGGAGATGAAGGGAATGGGATAAAATGTCTCAAGAAGAGACCATCTCTCCAGTATTGGAGATTAATTAAACCCCAGTCCTTGAGCTTCTGAGCATAGGAAATGAAGTATCATATGGGATGGGCGCAGTTGTATCATTGTTTGAAATTGTGGAATCAGGACCCTATTGTTAATGAATGACTTGCCAGATAAACTTGGGCCCCAGATTCCTCAAAGCCGAGCCAAAATGAGTGTGTTATTTTTTAAAAACTTCTGGAAAACTTCTGTCTTTTCAGGCTGTTTGTTTCTTTGGGCAGAGGATGCTGTATGTAGTGGAAAGTTTCTTGAATGACTCCTATCACACCCAGAGTTTCTCTCCTAGCTCTGCTGTTTCCTGGTCTCCTTTGTGAAGATTCCAGAGAGCCCTATTCACTTGTACCAAGTACTGTATTGCTTCCTCAGCTTGCCTTCTGTCCATATGTGACCGTTTATTTTCGTTTCTGCCCCTTCTATGCTTTAAATAAAGATCCACTTTGCATGACTACTGCAGGGCATGACAACAGTACGTTGGTATCTATGGCTAACAACCAACAATCCTGCAGATATGTGTGAAAGCGACTATTTTCAGGTCCTGAATGAAAACAAGTAGAAAGCACATAGCAAAAAGGCAACTGTGATTTTAAATACCTTTTTTCTCACCTGCACTTAGGTGCTTACTTCTAGTAAACGCTTTTCTTAATGAGAGCAGCAATCATTTTAGAGACCTTCTTTTTAAAAATACAGGAAACCAGAAAAGATCATGACAATATTGTACTAGGACAACTGTCCTGACATTTTTAGATTATGATAGAGCATTTCTATATCAAAAATTTACCAACTATATATGCTACCAGACACCTGTTAATCTGTCACCTTCTGAGTGAAACTACCATTTGTAGTACTTCAGCAAGAAGTGTTTGCTAGCAAAAGATACACTGCATTGCAATTTCTCCTATGCTGTGGTCTAATACATATTTTTATGATAGATTGTGAGATACCTGATGGCCTCTCAAAGTATTACAGAAGCTACAGTGAGTTCTTCACAACTCCTCTTCTTCCATACCCTTCCTATCCTTCTTAATACCTTAGAACTGCTTTGTTACACTTCACAATTTGTTCTTCTTAAAGGTATTTTCAGTCTTTCTGTTCTGTAGCTGAAAAAAGTATAGAGCCAGTGGGTTTTTAATGTCTGTTCTAGTAATAAGATCACCACCATCATCTTACTCAGCACTAAAGCAAAGGATTAACTTTCCTATGCTTCAGTCCAAGTATATGTTGCTGAAAGCTGTTATCAGCCAGGTGACAACCATTCTTTGCGAGTAAACTGTACCTGGATTTACATGAATTTAAGATGAATTGATAAGATCTGTGATTCTACTGAGCATTTGTCAGTCGTTGGGGAATGCGCATGTTCATTTTGCAAGGTTAAGTTACTTTTGAATGCTTAAAAATTTGCAGAGCTAGATTCTGAGTAACTATAGCAACTAAAGCACTGACTGTAAAGACTTGCCAGCTGAAGGTGTAAGTCAACAGATGAAAGCACGTACATAGAGAAGTTTGTAGAAACAGTGAGCGTTTTGGATAAACAATAGTCTTGCTGCCCAGCCACTACTTTCACAACATTATAATAGTCTTGGGGATAGAAGGTTTAAGAAGGGCTTTGAAGAACAGCGTTTTGGCTCTGGGACTTCTAAGTGTTAAGGAAAATAAAGGAACTGAAGGATGGAGGTGCTTAGTCTGAGCTTTTGAACAGGTTGTAGAGACCAGTACTGTATGTGGTGCAGAAATTGATTTGGAAAAGGCAGAAAAAATGGAGTAGATTTTCTGCTACGCTAGGTAAAATGGAACAAGTGAGAGGATGCAGAAGATTGAAGTGGTAAAAGTAAATGACTGTAGCATTATCTCTGCAGGCCCATTCTGAACAAATATTAATGAGCTGGGATTTCCTTTAATTGAGAGGGAAGTACATTGTATCTTTTCTTGAGTTTTCATTACTGAAGAGTCCCTAGTGTTCTTGTGTGAACTGCAGGTCATTACTCAGTTAGTCATAGCAGTTTGCACTTGTTTCCACTGGTGTTTAAATGACTCATGTCCATGGTGTTGTGCAGCTGTAGACAGAAGGGTGGAATGGCCTTAGGAATGTAGTAGGAGTGTGTGAAGCAGAAGCTGCTGGAGGATAAAATCACTGGGTCTTTTACTCTAGTTTACAGTACAAATAACATTAGTCTGCAGTACATATATTTAAACAGTATGTCTAGCATGCTCCAACTTGCACCTTCATACTTAAATAGTAGTGTATTTCTTAAATCTACATAGATGGAGAGATTTCAAAGACAGAAATTGAAGAAGACATTTAATCCCATCTAGTCTCTTTATAGCAGTTCTGTCTGCAACAGCTTGGTACTTTTCAGTTTCTCAGGCTCCCTTTGAGTCTGTATTTTCTTCACTCTGATTTGGTGTTGGCACTGTTGGTGTTGGCGCTACGGGGAAGATTGTTCTTCTGGGGTTCACTCTTTCAGTGCAGTAGAAAGGAGATGCTTTTGAAAATGTCCTCAACAAAGGTCACTTTAAAATAAACAAACAAACATACTTCCATGCATCAAGTACTGACAGTGTGTCCTAATGTTTTTTCTGTAAGTACATTTACAGAAGCATGGAGTAGCACAAAGCTGCTTCAGGGCCATTCAGCAGTTTCCATCAATAAGAAGGGTATGTAAGAATATCTATATGATAGCTGAATGATGGTGAGTATTTGGGCATCTCTGGTAATGCTGTTTTGTCTGTGCTTAAATTTTGTTAAAAGTTATCACAACTAATTTATAATTGTGGCTGATACATCTGTGAGCGATGCCAAAGGCCTGGAGAAGGCAGATGCTTAATATGGCTCAGTCACGGTCTGTGTGTTACAGGATTCTTTAGAATGATGGAGGTTTTCATAGCATCAACAGCTAAAGATGAAAGGATACCTGCTTAAAGGTTCTTTATTGAGCAGTGCTGTAGAGAGCTATTGGACAAATCCTAGAGCCTGAAAAAAATGATTGTTTCTCAGTTACTGAGGTTCTGGCTATTCTCCTGCACCCACTGAACTGAATAATTTGTGTGCGGTTGAACTCCCAAGATTTGGTTTTTCAGTTGTAGCACTGATTATAAATACATAACAATTTTATCAAATATTTTTAAGAGTGACTAGTTACGCAGACTTCAATGTTTTCTTTACTGGATTTTCGAGTTCGGTTGCTCATTGTCTTCGGATCAATGCAGGGTTTGAAGTTGGCAGTATGGCAGTATTTAGTTTGTCATAACAGAAATACGATTCAAGTCGCTTATAGGGGTTTTTTCTTCCTTTTAGCTGGTGACTGCTAATGTTGACAACTTCAAAAGGCATTCTTTTTAATTCTTCCCACGCATTTGTCTGTCATTTACGGGTGTTGGGAAGTGGAAGAATAGCATCCAATACCATCTGAATTCCATTCACTTTTCTCGTCTCAGTCAGCTTTAGCTGTATCCTGAAGGAATCTACATATGAAATAATCCCTTTTTTCAGAGAAGTGTTCAAAGATATCAGTACTTGCTCATAGACAGTCACTTCCAACCAGTATGACATCAAGCTCTTCACTGTTGCAACAGATTTTGTTTTGGGGGAAGAAGAGGGAAGCAAACGAGCAGCTCCACATTTTCTGTTGTCTTATTGTCTTCATCTTGTTGTAGGGTTGCTGAAGCTCCATGCCTGACTTTCAAGCTCTGTGTATTGTCTTGGCAATATCAGTAGGAAACCCATACATGCAAAAAAACCCATAATTCTAATAAGACTCTTACAGCTGGACTGAAAAGAATTTGAGATAGTTTCCAAGGACTAGTAGGGAGAGATTAAAGGGTTAAATGTCTGCAAGATCAGCCAGCAGAGAGGAAGGTGGTGTCAGATGTCAGAAGGGATGCTCCAGAAAGAATATATTTCTGGCTAGGACAGCCTCAGAGTGGTGAAGGTTAAGATTCTGATTACTAACTGCTTTCTTTTAGTGATGAATTATTACTGGAGGAGTGTTTATGCTACTACAGTTTCCACAAGACCTTGTGCACGTGAAGGAGAATCAACAAAGGACTTGCGTGTAATTAAGCCGTTCTCGTATGATATCCAGACGGGCATTTTTTTTTTCCTGTGAGCAAAAAAAATGCTGGAAAGGGGTTTTGTTTTCTCTTGAAATGGGTTAATATTCAAGAACCACCTCCTCCAACTCAAGATTGTTGCATCCCTGTGAGTAAGAAATCAAGCAAAGGAGGCAGGAGACCTGCATGGGCGAGCAAGTAGCTTGTAGAAAAACTCAAAGGGAAGAAGCAAATGTACAGGATGTGGAAAAAAGGACTGGCCACTTGGGAGGAATATAGGACCATTGTCAGAGCATGCAGGGATGCAAGAAGGAGGGCTAAGGCCCACTTGGAATTGAATCTGGCAAGGGGTGTCAGGACAACAGGAAGGGCTTCTTCAGGTACGTTGCTAGCAAAAGGAAGACTAGAGAAAATGTGGGCCTGCTGCTGAACAAGGCGGGTGCCCTGATTGTGGAAGATGCAGAGAAGGCAGAATTACCTAATGCTTTCTTCGCTTCAGTCTTCGCTGCTAAGGCTGGCCCTCAGGATTCCCAGTCCCTGTAGGTAAGAGAGAAAGTCTGGAGAAATGAAGACTTTGCCTTGGCTGAGGAGGAATGGGTTAGAGACCACTTAGGCAAACTGGACAGCCACAAATCCATGGGCCGCGATGGGATGCATCCACGAGTGCTGAGGGAGCTGGCAGATGTTATTGCTAAGCCACTCTCCATCATCTTTGACAAGTCATGGAGAACAGGAGAGGTGCCTGAGGATTGGAGGAAAGCCAACGTCACTCCAGTCTTCAAAAAGGGCAAGAAGGAGGACCCAGGAAACTACAGGCCAGTCAGTCTCACCTCCATCCCTGGAAAGGCGATGGAACAGCTCATAGTGGAAGTCATCTCAAAGCACATGGAAGAGAATACAACTTACCAGGAGTAGTCAACATGGAGTCACCAAGGGGAAATCTTGCTTGACCAATCTGATAACCTGCTATGATGGCATGACTGGCTGGGTGGATGAGGGGAGAGCAGAGGATGTTGTCTGCCTTGACTTCAGCAAGGTTTTGACACAGTCTCCCACAACATCCTCATGGGCAAGCTTAGGAAGTGTGGGCTAGATGAGTGGTCAGTGAGCTGGATCGAGAACTGGCTGAATGGCAGAGCTCCGTGGGTTATGATCAGTGGCGCAGAGTCTAGTTGGAGGCCTGTGACCAGCGGTGTTCCCCAGGGGTGGGGACTGGGTCCAGCACTGTTCAACATATTCATCAACAACCTGGATGAAGGGACAGAGTGTACCCTCAGCAAGTTTGCTGACGATACAAAGATGGGGGGAGTGGCTGACTCACCAGAAGGCTGTGCTGCCATTCAGTGTGACCTGGACAGGATGGAGAGCTGGGCGGAGAAGAACCTGATGAAGTTCAACAAGGGCAGGTGTAGGGTCCTGCACCTGGGGAGGAACAACCCCACGCACCAATACAGGTTGGGGGCTGACCCTGCTGGAAAGCAGCTCTGTGGAGAAGGACGTGGGAGTGCTGGTGGCCAGCAGGTTCGCCATGAGCCAGCAATGTGCCCTTGAGGCCAGGAAGGCCAATGGCATCCTGGGGTGCATCAAGGGAGGTGGTCCTCCACCTCTGCTCTGCCCTGGTGAGGCCACGTGTGGAGTACTGTGTCCGGTTCTGGGCTCCCCAGTTCAAGGGAGACAGGGAACTACTGGAGAGAGCCCAGCAGAGGGCAACAAAGGTGACGAGGGGAGTAGAGCATCTGTGTTATGAGGAAAGGCTGAGAGACCTGGGTCTGTTCAGCCTGGAGAAGAGAAGGCTGAGAGGGGATCTCATCAATGCTTATAAATATCCAAAGGGCGAGTGTCAAGAGGATGGGGTCAGACTCTTCTCAGTGGTGCCCAGTGACAGGACAAGAGGCAATGGGCACAAACTGGAACACAGGCAGTTCCACCTGAACATGAGGAAGAACTTCTTTACTGTGAGGGTGACAGAGCCCTGGCACAGGCTGCCCGGGGAGGCTGTGGAGTCTCCCTCTCTGGAGATATTCAAAACCCGCCTGGACGCATTCCTGTGCACCCTGCTCTGGGGGCACCTGCTTTAGCAGGGGGGTTGGACTGGATGATCTCCAGAGATCCCTTCCAACCCCTACCATTCTGTGGCTCTGTGAAATGAGGTGATAGAGTCTGGCAGCAATGTGAATACCCAAAATGGATGTGGGAGTGTGGTTGCATCCCTCCTCTTAAATTCTTTTTTGTTGCAGAATGAGTATGTAAAGAGCATGAAGTCAATCCTGTGTGTCCTGCTGCAGCCCTTAGTCAACATCCTACCTTGAAGTGTTCTGAAAACTTCTCTATTCCAATTGACATCTTTCTGCATTAAATGTGCTTTTTATCCAAATCGAAGTAGGGCTTATCTGCTTATTTGGAAGCCAAAATGTGTAATAACTCAATCTGTGAACCCACAGTTTACACAGTAATGGTTGACTTATGTGCAGACTCTAATGCATACATGTTACAGGTAAACAGATGCAAATGAATACAGCTGTAAAGTCAAGCTTATTAGGAAGATAAACATTAGCATTACTTGAAACGTAATAAAATCTGATGATAGATGAAGAATTTGGTATTATTGAAACAAACCTCCCAGTTGAATTGATTTGAGAGATGGCAGAGCCTTCAAGTGCCTTTCATCTGATGTGGCAATTATGTGAAAGTACTAATTTTTTTCTGTAGATCATCTAATACAAGAAGTGAGATTGTGGGTTCACCGTTTTTATTAAGATTCCTTGAGAGGGAAAATGAAAATAAGAAGAAATGCTTTATATTTTTCTTAGGTTCCTGACGTTATAGATTTCCTTTGCTGGGAGCATATGGCATGAAGGAGCACATCATCATTGCTAACAGAGAGCTGAGATTCAGGAGTTTGTTTTGTGATCTAGTTATTTGCTTGGTTCCTAATTATTTGGGCTAACTGCTTAATCTGTTTTTCTGCATCATAATGTGGCAGCATTATGGTGGAATCAAAACAGGAAAATGCAGTAGTTGATCTTTACTATTGGTTACTGCACATCAGTGAAAGTTACCATTATTTGAAAATAATAAGTTAAAAAAAATTTCACAAAGATGAAGACTTAGACAGCAAGGGAAGATGAAGAGTGTTAGGAGTCAATCTGGTAGGAGAAAGGTATCTGAGGTGAATAGGGCTACAACACAAACGTCTTTTTATATAACCTGTGCTTGTGGTGAATCACAGGGTTTCCTACATTTTGTTGCATTAGATTAGATACTGTAGTACTGTTAAAGAGATTTGTCACATTATCCATTTCCTAAAGCCAGAATTTTCAAAGCACTTTTGTCATGTGGATTATAAAGGAAACACAGGTGACTACTTTTCCCCCCTCCTGGTTTTTGTGCTTTATATAGTGGTAAGTAGACTGTTTCGTCTTAAAGCTTTTCTGCCTCTTTCATTTGACTTTGATTTAATCTGTCCTAAAGATCTTTTGTCTTGTATGTGGTGGTGGGAACAGCGGAGTCTGTAGCAAGGCTAGTCTGCAGGAGTGGAGTTTGTAAATGCAGACCATAACAAAACATGCTTGATGCCGAAGTAAGCAAGTGAATTAGTTGTTAGTCTGATTGCTCAGGTTCGTTATTTTGGAGTGTGTTGCATATGCAGTGCTGGGAGACCCGCTGTTCTGAAAGATTCCACAGGCAAGTGAAGAACTAAAGTGCAAAGTTTTTCAGCATTTGTGCAACTTCCCACAGATCATTTGAATGCGAGAAGAGTTCAGCCATGCTTAATGGCTTTGAACTGATTAAGAATGGGATTTTTTTTTTTCCCATTCACATTGCAAAGTATTGAGAAAAAAAGTTTTCTTTCTGTTTAAAAACTTCGTTTTTCTTTTTCCTCTGTGCTTCACCCCTGTTTTCTCTGGTATGATTGTACATGTTTTACGTGCATACAGTTGCCAAGCTGCCCATTTTTGTATATTGGCTAGGAAAACGTTTCAAATGGTCCAAATTCTAGTTCCGTTGAATTTGGCAGCATTGTTACTGTTATTTTCTTTAACCTAAACTGGGAATGGAGCTTGACCTTTGGTAAATATTGGGATTATGTGAAACAGTAAGCCATGATACAGCCTGAACAGCTGAGTACCATCATTTATGGGCAGGGCTAAGAAATGCGAGGGCTCTGTTTTGCCTCTGTATAGCTATTCTGGATTAAAAGCTGTTAGGGAACCAGACTAAAAACTGAGTATAAAATAATAGCTTAGTTTCAGGTGATATACAATTACTTTAAAATCAATACAGGGAATTTAGAGACGGTATTCTGAGTTGGTTGGTTCTGGCGTGACCCAGTGGATTACATATGTGAAGCTGCTTAATAGGTTTCCAGTGTTACATCATCATAACAACTTCCACCCAACAGGATTCTGTTTCTAAATTTATGGGGCATATTTTGTCCGTGTGGCGAACTTGGTTGCTATAACAAGCTCCTTATCCCTCTCTAAGTTTGCAAGGTTTTCATTGTGCCTGTTACGTGTTTGTATTTAAGGCAGCGCCATGTATGTTATCCCAGGTTCTTTAGAAAGCATCCAGTCATGTATTGCAAACTCTGTTAACCTCTTAGTTCTCAAACAAAACCAAATATACAAAACCCTTTGAAAATATATGTTTATTTTTATTTCTGTTTATGGAAAGGGTTGTAATCGATCACAGGGCTCTTGTGCTCTTTGCCATTTGTATGTATAGAAAAACTGCAGAGTTTTGTTGTTTTTTTTTTTAGTAGAGCAATGACTTGAGTATCTGGCGTTCAAATAAATGTAATATTGAAATTATGATAATTTTGAGAACTTTTTAAAAGCGTGCAAGAACCGTATTTATTTTTCCAAATGTAAAATAAAACATTCTACTATTGTAAATCTGTGAGTTCTTCGCTTTGTTTGTATATAAAGTGAATGTTATGCTTTTTATTTTCTTGTGTTAGCAGTGCCCTCTCAATGCTAGCAGTAGCTTAAATGGGAAAACATACAAGGAAAAAAATAAATTTGGAAGCAATTGGGAAAGTGTGAAAATTTCAAGATTGTTTTTGCTTTGCTTAAAACCATATAATTAACTTTATTTCCCAAATTAATTACTAGTGGCTCCACTACTTGACCTTCTAGAAGAAATCAGTGATTTATATATTTGTTAAAAGTTGGATAGCATAGGCCATCTAGCTATAACACGCAGTTTTTAACAAGGATTCTAACATGACCTAGTCGCCTATTGCTCATATGAATGCATCTCTTCAGTATGAGATTATATTTGTGCTCACCATTTGGTTTTTTGTTTGGTTTGTTTTTATGTCCTTTCTTATGTCTCCTTCCTTGCCCCATTTTCTTACAGAGATCAGACTGTTCTGGATCCTACTCTGGAATATGTTAAGGTAAGGTACCATTTCTTACCCTCAAGATACTTTATTTGGTATATAACCAGCACTGCCAGAGCATTTCCAGTCACTTGTAGTTAAATAGTGCTTCGGTCTATCTTTTGCTACAGAAAAACTAATTATGTATGTCAGACTTTCTGCATGCTTCAGTGAAATACCTGTGGGCATTGTGCTTTGGGGGTAGGTTGCATTTTTATGTTGAGGCTTCTTTTCAGTTACATGGTGATGACCTATGATCTTGCCTTTGTTAACAGATTAAAAGAACCGATGTTTCTTGCTTCTTTAACATCTGAAAAGATCATTAAAATGTCAGATTTAGTTTTATGGTTTTAGCAATATACTCACTAATGTCACAGTCAAAAATTCACTTCTGGTCCAAAAAGTAACTGGAATCCTGGCAAAATTTTAAGTCCTGTTTTCCTTTGGTACAAGATTGAGAGTGCTGAAGAAAATATATAAATCTGTATTTTGTTAGAGTAAATAAAAAATACTCTGGAGAATTCATAAATTCTATTTGAAAATTAGTCCTGGATTGGCAATACAGAAACTTTGGAAGAAACCTTGGGGATGTGATTCTGTATTGAGAGTCTCTTGCAGTGCTGTAATTTCCACTGAATTAGTACCTTTCAACATGTTTCATTTAAGTGAATACTATTTCTCAGAACCTTGAGGGAATCTGGCTTCAGTGTCATGTCTCTCAACAATGGGCTGCTTTAATTGTTGGGCTTTGTTCTTTGTCTTTTAGAAGACCGTAATCTTCTGAAAAGTGTCTGATATGCACAGGTTATCCGCAAACCTAGGATATTTCTGTAGCTATTGATGTGGATAGCCTGAATTTCTCAGACACTTGAATTTCTCCTTCAGGTTAGAGTTCAGGTGAGGAAGAGACTGAGGAAAGCTAGTCAACTGGATTCTGCTGCTAGAATTCCCTCTGTGGGTGTTCATAGTTGAGGGAAATGGAGAGGTGCCCAGGTTGGGGTTGATGGAAGAAGTGAACTAGGAGAATGTAATGCAGTGTTGAGGGGGGGGACTACCAACAGAAAGTGCTGAGAATTAATTTGCCTGAAAGTGTGAATGGGTCCTCTGCTGGTCTTTCTGCCTAGGGCTGGGGTGGAGGTAGGAATTAGGGTTTGGAAGGAGAGAAGGGGAAGAGCAGAACACAGAAGTCTGTGGAAAAGGGACTCCCAAAGGACTGAGGACTGCTGCTGGAATTCCGCTTTAAACAGCTCAGTGTTGCAGGGTCCCTGGCCTCAATCCCAGCCTAAAGCTGGTATACGGTAAAGTAGCAGACACAGAGAAGGCCAAGAGCCTTCTGAAGAATACTGAGGAAGAGGGGATGCCAAAGGCAACAAAGCGATGGACATGTTAATTGCTCTATTGAATTTACTGTGTATCTTGCACTATGCTGTACAGAGTACATTGTTACAGTTTTCATAATATGGCCAAGTAGAAGGCAGAGTTTTCATGTGCCAGTTCATCAATATGTGTGTCTTGTCTTGTTGAAGCAAGTTCTATATTGTAAATGTGGTTTCTGATCTTTTCAACTTTTCTACTAGAAGCTTGTCTTGGACTCTTGTCAATAGCAGTGGTGCTAAGCTTAGTTATTAAAACTTTGATGTGGGGGAGGAAAGCCTGGGGAAATGAGACTTATGAGGGGGAATACAACGGTTACCATCCCCTTCTTTTCTCCTTCCTCTTTCGGTTTTTCCTGTCTCTATACCTACTTCTAGTGAACTGTGAGTTTGGTCCCCAGTTCAATGGTATTGTAACAGGAATTCTAGACAAGAAATCCTAAACGACTACTTTGAAAAATATGTAGAAATTGCTTTCTAATAAATATAGTCCCCAAAACCATTTTTTGTCGTAAAAGTCCAGGTTACTAACAAAACTCATTCCAGAAGTGTGTTCTTACACAAAAAATTATCATTAATGCCAAATAAAGGAGGACTCTCATCAGTAGTTTGTTATCGGTTTACTATGACTGTAAAATGTGTGCCTGAATTCATAACAACAGGAACTTGGAACTCCCTCTGTTGGCTTAAGTTTCAGCAAGTATGCATTCATTGTCTTCTATAACTTACCTTATGGTAACTATTATATTAATATTTATAACTTTTCCAGCTCCTTGCATAAATTATGATGGCAGTGTTAAGTCAGGCGTAAACTGTTGAACTTGAACCTATTCAAGTTACAAAGCTGGAAGAATAGATTTCTGTAGCATCTCATTATGCTTGTACCAGTGTTGCAATTTGCACAAGTCTATTTGACACATAATGTGTGTGTATTTAGTTTGAGCAAGTAGGCTTTGACAGATGTTGCTTAAGTGGTGGAAAAAAATACCTTTAAATGAAGAAGAGATAGTAAAAGAAGAGAGAGAAAATGACAAGAGCGCTTTCGGGAATCCTGTTTTGCTGATTCATGATAGAACAGTTTTGAGAGACAGGTACGTATTTCCGATCCACAGGAAAATATAGTTAGTCTTGTCTCTAGGCAGAGAAGTGTTGATTGACTGGCTGAAAACATATAAACTTGAGTATTAAGCATGTATGATGTGTCAATCATACATCAAAACTAAGACTAGACTAAGCTAATTGTACACAAAGTCTTCATACTGGTTCTTGTTTCTCTCATCTGACTGTTCAGGCTGTAAAAAGAGGAGAGACTTTGCATTAATTTGCCTAGTAAGAAATTGCATCATTTTGAAAGTAGTACACGACACAAATTGAAGTTCTATTAGGGTAGTCTGGCTGCTGGTAATTCTACCCAAGAGTTACAGTCCCAAGTAAAGTGTACTGTGTCAGGACCCTGAGGGCACTAATTGACCTTAAGTGCCCTGAGCAGCCTCACTTAGGACCTGCACGCACACCCACTGAGCAAGGGCTAAATTTAAGCTCAGACTGTGACCTTCAGACTCTGCCTGAGCTGTGTCTTAGGTGTGCCTGCCCTTAGCCCAGTTCCTGAAGTGCAGTGTGGGTAGCCTGGGATGGGCCTTGGTCTTGGCCTGTTAACCTGTCTTGCCTGAGACTCACTGGACTGTGATAGGACTTGATGTTACCACCCTGCTCAGCTTGCTTATATCTTGGTGCTGTGGGGCTGCACCTTGTTGGTGAGTGCCTTGCCAACCCTGTGCTCCCAGATCGCCTTCCCTTAGGGAGCAGCCCCACTCTTGCTGCTCCCGGACATGCTAATTGTAGCTGACTTTTGAAAGATCCAATATGATCAAATACGTGCCTTCTCATAACTGATCCACTTTATCAGGCTGCACAGGTGTACGTAGTCTACTTCAACTCCAAGACAAGCAGCAAGTTTTAAACTAGCTAGATTTTAGAAGTAATTTTTAAAAGGGAAGTTGGGCACAGAGCTGATCCTGCAGCTTCACAGTTGCAGATTAGCACTGTTTGTGCAGCGATGCAAACCTGCTGCTTGTGAGTCCTGTAAGAAAGATAACTAATACCTGTTCAGAATGTGCTTCTGCTGGGGAGTGATCAGCATCTCTTGAGAGTTGGACTCTGTTGTAAACAGAATGCAGAGAGTTCATTCTGGTATGAGGGAAAGTAACACAGTTGTTTTTTAAATCGTGTGCTCTGTTTCAGAGAAAAATATCATTGTGTTTATTGTTCAGAATATCCTAGTGTTTATTGTGGCAGTAGTGACTACAAGCAGGCATTGCTGTATAGGGCAGAGAGACTGATGGTAAACTTTGAAGCTGACTGTATCAATTTGCTTTTTATACAAACCTTTCCTTGTAGAATTTGGTGACTAAAAGTAATACAAATCCTTGTATTTAGAAATACACTGGTCGGAGGAAAGGCAAAATATTTTTTTTCTCCTATTTTATTCTGTTCAAGGTACAATACAGAAAGCACTGATTATAAAATTAATTCTGTGAAGGTGGTTTTTTAGAGAATGTTGTGTATAGATGCACTATGGTTTCTAATATCTTTAATCTAAATTACAACTCACAAATGGCAGTTTTCTGCATCTTGAATATTGATGTATTAGTTCATGCAGTATATAAAGAGAGCTAATTATGCAAAAGCAAGTTCTAAGGAAAAAAAAAAAGTACTGATTTGCTGGAGTCTGAGTACTGAAGTGTCCATATGGCTTCAACCCTTCCTTTGTCTTCACAGCATTGCTGAAACCATGGTCACAGTTAAATGGCTCTTTCAGAAACTCTTTTATAGTAGAAAACAGGCCAGACTGCTTTGAGTCAGGCTGCTAACCAAGTCATGAAAGAGATTTACGGACACAATAGCACGTTGTACATTCTGTGAGATTTTTACAAGTTTTATGAGCCAAATAATAGATCCATTGGTAGTCTCAGCAGGTTCTTCCCACACCCTTAGTCTGCACATCCAGGGAACAGACTCCTGCAGGGGAGAAAGGATCAAGTGCTGGCAGTTTTGAGTGTGTCAGAGAACTTCTTGTGAGTTGTTTTGATCAACTTCATGTGAACTAAAGATAGCTTTCAGTCCCATTCCTATTCACTATAAATACTTTAGGATCTTTTAATAGAAGTCTGTGCTGTAATAATTAAGGCTGTATCAGGGTGGAAAGAAAGAAAAGCAGATTTTTCTCCTCCTTTCATGGAAACCTTTTAAGCATTTTCTGTGGAAATAGTGCTAATAATTACAGAAATTCTTATCAGCGATGAGTTGATGAGTGTTATTATAGTCTGAGGTTTTGGAGTTGTATTTTAATCCACTAGCGGAAAAATCAGAAAATTTATGACTGATTGTCTGTACAGCATGGTCATGAGGAAAGTTTATATTTAGATTTAGACTTGAAAAAAACTGTCACTGGTCTAAGGAAGGTACAGCTGCAGAAAAACATTATTCCCTGGTGAAGTTTTACTGAAGGATTCTTGTTTGTCTCAGCCTCATGGTGTTCATTTTTTCCATATTTTTACTCCTCCTTGATTTTGTTACAAAGCAAACTGTCATAGAAATTATTGTCATTTAGGGTGGCTTTTGCCATGAGAGTGCAACTGAAAATAAAATCTTGATGGCGTTGTGTTGGTCGTTATCTGTAGCTTTGAAAGATGGGACAATATTTTGTGGGTTTAATTAAACATCAGGGAACTTTGGTCAGGTGATGAGGTTTATGCACAGTTTGTACAGTTGCACAAACTCATAATATTGTGGATGCCAATCAAATATATGTGGGTGTTTGACTCCCATCATTCTAATGGCTGTACCAAGAAGATAATACGGTAAGAACACTACCAAAAGCGTATGTGTGTATGTATGTTTGGGAAGGTTCAGAAAAAAAACCTATGTCAGCATTACAAGTGGTCACAGTCTGGGAAAGAATTCTTCCTGAAATTTCATTGCAAGGAGCCTTTTTTAGACATAGAAATGTATAGAGACATACCCACCCCACTGGAAAAGTTGCCAACTACAGTGTATACCTGTTCATGAGATGCTGCTTATCACTCTCCTGCAGAGACTTGCCTGTTGAGATGCGAGTTGCGACTTGTGAGCAGAAAGTTTGCTGGGTTTCTGCGTTGTCTCACAGCATTATGCATTAAGTATCTATGCTTGGAGGAATGCCTGACACTAAGGCACCAAATGATCAGGAGGTTCTTTTTGAATCTGTAGCTTTATGGTTGGGGTTTTTTTTCCTTTTTGAAACTGCAGCAAGGATAACAGCATCATGGAATGTGGGATTATCAGATGGAATGTATTTTGTTGAGGAGAAAAGGAGTATGCTCATATTGCTGACTTTGACTTTGCACATCTGTCTTTGTCATTACGGATTTGTCATTGAACTCGAAGATCGTTATTGGTGTCAGTGATGTTTCAGAGATGTTTCCCTTTTTTCCCATGTTTCTCTACTTAATAGTAACTGAAGCTTCACAAGCATCACTCTGCAGCAGTTGCCTCTTACATACAAGCTGTGTAATTCAGAAATATAAGATCCTGTTAGAGCTAATCTAATGTTGAATACGTGTATTTATTTGTCTCACAAAGAAAACTTTCAGTTTTGATGCTTGATGGGTAGTTGCTAGTTACACACTGCCCTCTGCTGGAGAAAAAGCACTATAAGGGTGTGTTTTTAAAAATCGAGTCACACTATTAAGTTCTCATTTTTCATAATAATTTCATTGTAACTTTTGTAGTAATAAAAAGTCTGTAGCCCGGCTGTTGGAAGCTCCAGAGGCACAAAATGTGAGGGAAAGATTCTTGTCCCTCCCCGCCATTAAGTAGGTCCTAGAGGGAACTTGAGAAATTTGTCGGATTGTTAGAATAGATGTTCTCATTTGTTCAAGATCTCCAGCAAAAGAGATTCTGTAGCCTCCAAAGATAATCTGTTCCACCTCCCAAACTAGATTAGTCCAACAGTCTTTTCATTGTTGCTGTGGGAAAGTTTTTCCTAAAATGTGATGTAAATAATCTTTTTTGCACGTATAGGTGATTTTTTTGTTGTTGTTGATCTGTTTTCTTTTTGTTACCTTGATTTAATTTTCTAGTGGAATAAGTTTTGTCTGTTGCAATAAGGTGGACAGAGCATCCTTGTCTTGTACTTGTAACCGTGTTCTGGTAGTAGTAAAGTTTCGGGTGGTAGAATTTTTTCCTCAGCCTTATAACCAGGCTTGGTTCTTGCAACATGTGCCCTTTCTCTACTTAGAAGGAGTAACTATTTCTTTAAGTATGTATGATAGTTATTCCTAAAAGCTTTCAGCAGCCCAGGAAAATTTCAAAAAAGACTGTTACATATGTAGTTGAAATTCAACAGCTCTCAAGTAGTTAATTTCCCTAAAATCCGTATGAGAATCCTTAGGAGAATCTTACCCTACTTATTTGGGGTTAATGAAAACTTGTTTTATTTGATAGAATGCAGTTATCCATAATTAGTGATGGAATCTTACACCCAAGTTTCAGTATTTTCTCATGTTCAATTTTGTTTGACCAACAGGCTGGTCTCTGAAAAGATGGTTGAGTCAGCGGTTCTGTATGTAGTCTTTTGGACACAAAGTGATGAATAAAATCTAAGCTGGTGTTTGTAGTAGATATGCCGGAAGTATCATTCTACAGCTCTGCAAGACAATGTACTTTTCAGTCTACTGTCCTAGTTCATGTTTTCCCAGTAGAGAGATTCCCAAGATAGCCTGTTTGGGGCTTTTTGTTCCTTCCCAGACCCCAATTTCTGAATGATCTAATTAGCTCTAAGATCTGGGGGGGTTTTGTGGGGTTTTTTGGGGGATGGAGGGGGGTGGTTTCGTTGGGGGGTTTTTTTAGTGTACTGTGAGGAGGAATTTTTTTCTTTGTGAATTATAATCCTCATATGAATTCAGTCAAGCAGATAGTGGCTTTCTAATTATTCTAGCCTTTATTGTGAAGTCTTTTAGCAGTGGCTCAGGCATTCCCTCCTCGTGATGCTGAAGTGGCGTTTAGGGTATTTTGCTTATGGAGCATATTTTCTAATGCTGAGTCTGCTTTGGTAAATCTAAAATGTTGATAATTCTTAGAGCAGCATGTATTGTCTATTCGCATGCTAAGGGTTAATCTTACATCTGTCCTTTCATGAATTTGACCCTATTAATGTCTGCATTCTACTTTTTGTATTACTACTCACTAACTCTTGAATTGTGTCTGATCTGGAATCATCAAAAGCTGCTACCTGCACTGAGGTTGCACTGAGCTTTGAGTTGAAAACTCTCTATAAAATTACTTTGCACTATTTTCCTTGGCACCAGTAGTAGTAGTAGTGGCAGTAGATACCTAGTTGATCTTTTCAGTATCTTTGTTGGATGATTAGTAACTGCTATCAAGTCTTATTCGCAGATGAGATCCATAAACTGGAAAGGTCTGAATCTGAAACACCCGGCAGAATTTTTGAGGTACAATGAAATATTCTTCTTGTTTTGTCTCTAGCTATCCTGTGAAATTTAGATTTAAATGAATTACCTGTCTCTCTTGTGTGGAATCTTTCTTTTCATTCTGGGCTTTCAGTATTGTTCCACAGGAATTATGCCTTCAAGATGATAGTTACTGATGTTGCTGGATCCTTTTCGTAATCTTGAAGATAAACTAATAGTGAAAGCTGACTGGGACGTGAAAATATTTATATTAAACTCCTTCATAGCAACACCTTACTGATTTTTAAATTTATATAAGCATATGAACCACAAGGGGGAGTGAGCATATAGCTCGTGGAAGGCAGATTGTTGAGCATTTAGGGTGCCCATACTGACAAAGCCTATGGAGGTAAAGCTCGTCATCTTTCGGAGCTGTCTTTATAGATAAGAGTGAGACTGGGGCATCGCATGTCTGTACATCTTGCCTCTTTTTGGAGACATACTGTTTAAATACAATTTGGCCTGTGGAGAGGGCAGCAGGAGCATTAGTACATTTCAGTTGGGATGCCATCTGTTAATGTGTGCTGTCAATGGAGTAGGTTTGTTTTAGATTTTTGTATGTCAGATACTATTAGGAACTAAGCACCTACACAAATGAGGGAGTATAATCTTATGTGGGTTCTATAGAATACCCAGAGGTCATTTGCCTCCATGCGCTCAAATCCTTCTGCTAGTAAGATGTTGAAGGGGAGGTAGGTATGTGAACTGAGGTGAGCTTGCATTTTTTGCTTCCTCGAAGTGTATTATGCAAAAATGTGGGTGGGAGACAGGCCTTTTCAAACTTGTACGTGATGATGCAGACTTTTGAAAAACTGAGCTCTGACAGAGCCCAAGTGACTTGTGAGTTTTATTTTCAAATGCTACATATCCAAAATCTGTCTTTGTATAAAAAGGATGTATTTTAGGATATCGAGGAGTTTTAGATAAATAGCTGATTTCGAAATGCCCCCACTTACCCTGATGAAGCAACAGAATTTTTTAATGTTTGAGTTATATTTGGAATTGGTGTAAATCTCAGACAGACAAACACTTTACTTCAGTAGGACTGGGCAGGCTTTCAAAAATAGAAATCTGAAATAAGTGATTGTGTTAATGGCTTCTTTTTATATACGAGAAAGCTCTTGTACAGCGTCTAGCAAAACTGAAGTTAGACTAGTGACAGGTAAGTCAGCAGGAAAGAGAAGAAAATATGAGCCATAAGTTGTGAAATAATTCTCAACAAAAGGGAATTCATGCCTTTTCATATTTTCTTTCTTTTTTTTTTTTCCAGTCCAAGTAATAAATTGAAGGAATGACTGGTGAAACATTACAAAATTGCTTCATGCTAGTACATGGGTTGGCAGACCAGCTGGAGCTCAAGAATATGTGTATACTAGTGTTTGGTAGGATCAATAAAACCTGCTGCTGACTTCTTCATAGGAAGATGACTAGTAGGAAAACCAGGCCTGCTGCCAGATGACTTTAAAGTTTGTAAGTTTTAGTTATAAAAGATGAGATTTTTCAAAGGTATTTGGATGTCTTAAATTGCGAATTAGGACCTAGAAGCTCATAAGCGCGTTGGGTGCTTATTTATTGTAGTTGCCAAACTGTTTTTTTGTATGAGTCAGATTTTCAGAGAGATTTATTCAAACAGCATTGAAAACTAAATAGATGTGAAGTCTGTTTTCTCACTATTCCTGTAGAACAACTGCAGTGTATTTCTGACTTTGCCTCATGGAACTGTGATAGAGAGGAGGAAGAATTTATGCTGACCTCTCCCATACCACGCCCCTGCAATGCAAACAAGTGTAATTACAGTTGCAGCTCTATCTATTGATTTATGATCAGAAGCTGCACCAACAACAGCCTGCAGGAAGTGAGAAGAGAACATGAAAAAGTCAGTTCTAATAATTGACACAGGAATGGTAGGATGTGAGCTGGGTTCTGGGACTTTATGTGCCTGTAGACAGTTGAGTTAGGAGCAGATAAAAGTAATCATCACTTTCTGACAGTGTTGTCATGCCCTTTCTTTCACTTATTCTACACTTTAAAAGTGTTCAGCTGTAAACAGTTGGGCACTACCTGCATTTGGAGGCATCCCCCCCCAAACTTTGTTAGAGGCAATGAGCCATCTCTGAAGGACTAAGACTAAATGGTAGTGGGCATTGTGAATTGTTTATCAGTAGCTGCCCCCTTTTTCCTGTTTCTCACATTAAGAAGAACAAATAACTACTTATAAAGAAAAGTCTTATGTATTAAATGAAGAGTGTTTCAATCTGGAGATTAAAAGCTTTGATTTTCTTTGGGTTTTTTCTTTCAAATTTTATTCATATTGTACTTTATTGCAACCTTACAGGTGCCATTTTACAGCCACAGGCACTCGCAACCATAGTTAGATTGTGCATATGCACTGTGTAATCAGGATGTACCCGTATTCCATACGGTGTCATTAGTCCAGCGACAGTGAGCAGCATACTCTGTGTGCTGTATCAGATCAGATTTATGTTGTTGACCCTTGTTCAGTACGCCATGCCTTCTTTCATTTACAGCTGACTTTCTGCCTGGATTGTTTACTTTCATTAAGTGGAGAGAAATCTAAAGCATTACGTGTATTTCACTGAATATTGTTAGGCTGATTTAAATGCTTAAATGATTTGTTGATGTAGTACTAAGTAACAGTGACAAGTCACTAATTCCCTCATCTAGTTTACTCTGAAATTGTCTCTGTAATATGAAATCACAAATAATAATTCTCTGTGTGAGTTATAAGCACTTCCTTGAACATGAGCAGTATTTGGTTCAAAATAGCTTCTTGTAGATCTGCAGACTGTTTTGATAACTTCAGACTGCTTGTGACTTTTTGAGTGTTTATATTTTTATGGAGTTTGAGCCACTTACAGCTTTGAAGCTAAAGACTTTTTCTTTTGTGTTGAGAGAAAAAGAAACCAACCCTCACACCTTCCACCCAACCCCACCTCCCACCCCGAGAAATTATCCCAACATTCTGTCTTGTTTAGCCTGTACAATTAAAGCAGCCTAAAAGAATTCTGCCAGAGCAGGTTCACATTATCCAGTGTGAAGGCTTCAAACTCCTGTGTACGCAATGTGCTGTGAATGGAGCTGGACGCAGTTTAGGTGTGTCAGGGGAACAGTCCCAATATGCAGTGCTGGGTAAGTGTAATTTAAACCAGACCATGGAAACACCCTAAATAACTCTAGAGGCTTTGTAATAACACAGATGGGTTTGACAGAGACACCTTGATTTTTCTTCCTGATGGGCTATTAGGAACTTAACACAGAATATATGATCAAGTGTCCTTAAACTCATGTGGCCTTGAATTCTCTGAACTTAGAAATCCTTTCAAAGTAAACTTAATTATTGAAACCACTCCAGCCAGCCATCCTTAGAAACAGATGAAGGGATTATCAGACATTTGAAGATTCTTGGCAAGAATCATTGAAAACTAAATGAAGCTCATGGTTGATCTGTTTGCTGGAGAGCATTAGAGATACATCAATAGATTGACTTTGCAGAAAGATTGTATTTGGTGTTTGTAAGGTGCGAGAAACAGATGGTGTATCTCTCATGCAGAGTACCAGGAAAAAGTTGCAGGACAGGAGAGTGAAAATGTGGTTAAACCATCCTTTGTTTCTCTGAGTCAATATTCACAAACTACATATGAAGTGTAATTTGGAGAAGCCTGAAGGCTGTTCTCAATCATGCTGGCTGAAAACAGGTCCGTGATAGCCAGCAGTGCAGGAGCTGTCGTACTATCAATCGGAGGTTTCTCATGTGCTCTTTGAGGTTCCTTCTAGTAGCCTTTTCATACTGCTGTATCAGCATCAAGCAAAGGTGCTGCTTCTGACTCTTAAGAATGTGTCATCCATCCATGCAAATGCACGTAGCATGGGGAATAAACAAGAGNGATAGCCAGCAGTGCAGGAGCTGTCGTACTATCAATCGGAGGTTTCTCATGTGCTCTTTGAGGTTCCTTCTAGTAGCCTTTTCATACTGCTGTATCAGCATCAAGCAAAGGTGCTGCTTCTGACTCTTAAGAATGTGTCATCCATCCATGCAAATGCACGTAGCATGGGGAATAAACAAGAGGAG